>CM035406.1:68503604-68792032 GCA_020310875.1 Ceratopteris richardii
CTTTATTTAGAAAGACTCTTTATTAAAGTTTGCACCTACTCTAGGGCACTCATGATGTGAGTAGGGATTTGATGGGCATGCGACAAACATCAGAATGAACAAGATCAAGCACAGTACACTTACGAGAGACACCAGAGTAAGTAGGAATTCTTTACTTGCTTACCATATTGGCATTCATTACAAAAATCAAGTTTTAAGCCTTTAGCATCAAGCTTGTCCAAATTACATAGTTTATCAAGGCCTTTTTGGCTCATGTGGCCAAGCCTTTTATGTTATAGTTTCATATGTGAATGGATTTCAGCCAAAGCAATAAACTTGTTGTGTAGGGCTTTACCATGCATATCCATTTGCCCAACAAACAATAGGCTTCTTTTGCGCTTGGTACAAACCTTATATCATGCAAACCAAGCTCATTAGTGCCATCCACAGTGAGGTGCACTATGCCATTACTTTCAATAGAACAAGCATGGTTATTTCCAAGATATGCATGTCCATGGCTTCCTGCATGAAAGGTAGTAAAACACTCCTTAATAGGAGTAACATCCAACGATGCACTTGAATCCACAATCCATGTTTGTGACAAAGCATCATTCACAATAAGCAAGGCATCAATCAAATCCCTCTTTGTGATGTGCATATCTTGTGCATGAATATTAATACTAGCATCATTAACTTCGGCATGAACTCCTTCCATAGTGGCATAAAGAATATCTTCTGCATTTGATAGCTCTTCAATGTCGAGACTAGAGCATACATTGGCCTTCTCTTTGTCCTCGTCCTTCGAGTTCTCCTGTGCTTCATTCTTGGTGTTCCTTTTCTTTTTGTCTTCTCTGTTCTTCTTTCTTTCTAGTTCAACTTTGTAGTATCTGCAATCAAGCTTCTTATGACCTTTCCTACCACATTGGTATCAAGTCACTTCAGCCTGGCCTTTGCTTTTGCTCGTGTTCATCTGATATTCTTCCTCTAGCCACATTGATTGAACCAGTGCCCTCTCCACTAGCTTTCCTCCTAATTTCCTCATTCAAAATAGAACCCCTTAAACCATCAAAGGTAAGATTGGGGCTATTTGAAAGTGAAACAACCAATGTTTTCCATGAATCAAGTAAGGTCATCAACAAGAAGATGGCCTTAAGCTTACCATCAAATGCAGCTAATCCGGAGTCTTGCAATTGTGAGAGAGTACATGTAAAAGAAGATAAGTGCTCAACCTCACTTTTTGACTCGTCAAGCTGCATACACACTAGCTTATGTATAAGATGCACTTGATTTACAGGCGTGGTATTTTCATAGGTGGCCGTTAGCTTCTCCTATACCTCAAAAGCACTTGTAAGGCCCTTCAGATCCACTAAGATTTCATATGATACAACCATCTTGATATAAGTGATGGCCTTATTGTTTAGGTTCGTCCAAGTTGCATATGTCATATCTTCAAATTGGACTTCTTCAAGAGCCCGTTCGCAATCTTTAAGAAAGAGGATGCCAAGCATTCTCTCTTTCCACGAATGAAAGCCACTACCCTCAAATCTCTTGATCTCAAAGTTTTGACATCAGAGGAGGTACAACCATGTTTGCACACTAAGAGCTTCAAAATTCATCAAAAAGGTAAAATTCACGTGCTGTTCTGTGTGCAATCACCTGATGAGACTATAGCTGAGAAATTAAGATTGTTCAAAACTTGAAAAAATTGATTTCTGTCTTTTTTTATCGAAAATTATAGAAAAATCGAGCAAGCTGTAAATGCATCGAAAACAACAAATTTGTTCTTTTCCAACCATAAAAGGCATACATAGATGCATAGCTTAAAAAATCGCACGATTTTTATTGAATAAAAATCGTAAAAATCGCATTTGTGACTTAAATCGTTTTTAACAATTTTTATTCCTTTTTTTTCTTTTTTTGAAAAAGGTTTCATATGGTAGATCTCTTTTTAAAATTAAAATTTGATCATTGTGATACTTATGCTTGCTAATAGTCTATCATATATTACCACTTTGCTCTCTAGGTAGAACCATATTATTTTCTTGCCTATTAGAGCTTTGACTAACTAAATTAAGTTAAAATCGATGCTCAAAGCCAAGTTCCTTCAATTGTGTATGTACATTATTTGGCATCAAATTAAGTCCTTGTCCAGTATGAATCTGCACCAACCTATAGCTGAATGACATTATAGAGTTTATAAGACTTCAATGTTATCAAAAACTCTTTGGTGGCATCTCACATATGACTGAAGTACAACAACTAACAAGAATCCAGGTCATAAACTTTTCACTACTTTCACTATTGTCCAATATTGGAGTATATATGAGTTGAATAGGTATTGTGCATACCTTAGATACAAGAAAAAATAAAAATCTCTTGATGAATAAAAACCTCGATTTTTATTTTTATTTTTAAAAATCTCTACGATGTAAATCCCGATTTTAATCTACGATTTAAATTTCTACTTTGTACTATGCATAGATGCAAAACAGAGCTAATGAGTGCTTGTTTTCGCAAAAACCCTAATTTTTTCAACAATATGACCTGTAAAATTAGAGAAGTGACCTGTTGTAATAAGTTTCAAGCAAGTATGCACTTCCACAATCGTTATACATGTACTCCCACTTGAAATGAGAGCGAATTTCTGCACCAAAAAGACTTGTAAATGAAAAACCAGCAGTGTGATGTTGAAAATGACATGTGAGAATACAAGAAGAACAATGGAAGAGGTTCTCCACGATAAAACTCTTTGAAAAACTCAAAATTTGCTTCAGCTTTGCTATGGGCTGAAGTAGTCCTCTAAAAACAACACTTTCATCACAAAAAATGAAGGGCTTTCGTGATGAAATTCTTCCAAATGAAGAAAAAGCCTTCAGCATATGTCATGGAGAATTATGTGGTGATGTGCTTGTTTGCTCCAAACACCAAGCGAGTGGGCTGTTGTGAGGAGAGAGAAAGTAGAGAAAGAAACTTGCGGAGAATTTTCTAGAAAAAGATGAAGAAGGTGCAGCTCAAGAAGTCCCAATCAAGTTATGAGAAATTTGGGACCAAGTCTTATTGATCAGTGACTTTTAGGTCATTTGGGCATCTTCATACATAACCAATGACCAAAAGCCATAAAAATAATGTAAATGCCTATAATTCCCAAATTTGAGATCCAAAAAATATAACAAAAATATGCATTGAAAGCTCTCAAAGAGAGCTTTCAGATGGAAAAGTCCAAATATACAAAACGAGCCCTTGGGTGCTTTATCCCCAACATATATATGTATATACACACAGAGATATATATGTGTGTGTATATATACACAGACACACACACACACACACACATATATATATATATATATATATATATATATATATATATATATATATATATATATATATATATATATATATATATATATATATATATATATATATATATACACACACACACACACACACACACACATATATATGTGTGTGTGTACGTGGATCATTTTCAGCAACCACACTGCATATATTTCACTTATAGGCCTTTTGTTGCAAAAATTCTCTCATATTTCAAGTGGGAGTACATGTATAAGGATTGAGGAAGTACATACTTGTTAGAAACTTATTATAGCAGGTCATTTCTCTGATTTTACAAGTCATACTGCTCCAAAAATTAAGGCTTTTGTGAAAATAAATACCCATTGATTCTGTTTTATATCTATGTATGCTTTTTGTGGTTGAAAAACAACAAAATTGTTGTTTTGGATGCAATTACAACTTTTTTATGTATAAGGAATGAGGAAGTACATACTTGCCCGAAATGTATTATAACAGGTCATTTCTCTGATTTTACAGGTCATATTGTCCCAAAAATTGGGGCTTTTGTGAAAATAATCACCCATTGTTTTATATCTATATATTGGGATTACTATGGGTACAAATTGTGCTGTCTTTCTTGCTAATTTTTATCTTTTTACTTATGAATTTGAATTTATAGAAAGACTTGTTTTAGCTAATACTTGTCCTATCATTATACACAAACTTTCTAATATTAAACGCTTTGTAGATGATCTATTTGTTCTTGATTTTAGTTCTTTTCAAGATTTTATGTATTTAGACAATGATGCTTTTGGTGGTGGTATTTATCCCAAAACTTTTTGTGACCTGAATTGTACTTCACATGGTGATTCTTGTGCTTTCATAGATCTAAAAATATTTCAATCTCTTTTTGGTTTGGAAGTAGACATTTATGATAAAATATTAGAACCACAATTCGGTAGCATTAACATGATACGAATGTCTCATATTGATTCAAATATATCTCATTTAGCAAAGTATGCGTTGTTTGCTCTCAATTGTTTAGATTTTGTCGATCTATGTTCAAGCTTCTCTTCATTTGTACTTCAGTGTTGTCAACTAATCTCTTTTCTTGTTCAAAAAGGGTATTTATTCAAGAAAGTTTCAAAGAAGGTAAGGACTTTCTTACTTTGTAATAAGTTAATTTATGGTTCATTTTCTTTTCATGTGTTCAAATTAATAATTAGTAAATTCAATAGAAAAAGGGAACTTTATATTGGTTAATGATAAGGTATTTTGTGGGGGTTCTTTCTCTATTTATCTATAGTTTCATTTTAGTCTTTTGTTCTTTTAGTTTTATTATTATTATTATTACTTGTATTATTATTTTTATTATTTTAGTTATTTCTTTATTTTTTTTATTATTATTTTTTAATATATTTAAAAAAAAATTATTATTAATTTTTAAATTTATTTAAATTTTTAAATATAATATATATATATATATATATATATATATATATATATATATATATATATATATATATATTTATCAATTTTAATTTTTATAATTTTTATTTTAATTCCTTTGTTCTTATTATTTGTTTCTTCTTTGTGCAAGAGTTTATCATGGCTGAGTTTGCCCTTCACTTCCGGAAGTGATAGAAACTCAGTTCGTTGACTTTGTCAGAGATCTTTATTTAAAAAAGACTCTTTATTAAAGTCTGCACCTACTCTTAGGCACTAATGACGTGAGTAGGGATGTCATAGTTATTTGTCCAAGCTATGCATGATAAAGTTTAATTCTGATACTTCTTGTTGAGGATAGACATAGAAGTCGACGATGCACTTTTTGTTTTGTTTTTGTTCTTGTTTAATTTGCATTTTTTCATATATATATATATATATATATATATATATATATATATATATATATATATATATATATATATATATATATATATATATATATACATATATATATATACACACACACACGCACACACACATGTATGTATGTATGTATGTATGTATGTATGTATGTATGTATGTATGTATGTATGTATGTATGTATGTATGTATGTATGTATGTATGTATGTATGTATGTATGTATGTATGTATGTGTATATATATATATATATATATATTTATTTATTTATTTATTTATTTATTTATTTATTTATGTAATTATTATTATTTTTATTTTATTTTTTTTTATAGTTTGTTTTTATTTATAAATATTTTTTATTTTATTACTTTCTTGTATGTATTTTTCATGTCTTATATTGATCTTAAGTCTGTTGCTTTTGTTTGTTGTTTTTTCTAATGTGTATGTGTTTGTGTTCTCTATCTTGAGTTCGTTTGTTTGGATAACTCTGAACTTATGAAGGTATATATTATATATATGTATGCTTTTTGTGGTTGAAAAACAACAAATTTTTTGTTTTTGATGCAATTACAACTTACTTGATTTTTCTGCAAAAAAAATAAAAAATTGGTTTATTCAATTTTTGAAGGATTTTTGTGCTTAATTTCTCATCTATAGTCTCGTTAGGTGATTGGGCACATGATACTAGATGAATATTACCTTTTTTGGTGAAATTTTGAAGCTCTTAGTGTCCAAACATGGCTTCTACCTCCTATATATATATATATATATATATATATATATATATATATATATGACTCACGAGAGAGAAAGTTGAGAGAGAAACTTAAGCAGAAATTGGGAGAAGAAGATGGAGAAGCTGAAATTGAAGGAGTCTCAATCAAGTTACGAGAGATTTGAGACCAAGTCTTATTGATAAGTGATTTTTAGGTCATTTGGGCATGTTCACACATGGTCAATGACCAAAAGTAAAAAATAATGTAAATGCCTGTAACTCCCCAATTTGGTGTTCAAACATATAACAGAAATATGTCCGAACTCACAAGGAAGGGTCAAAATATACAAAAGGAGAGTCCTTGGGGCCTTTATCCCCAACACGTTTCATGTTACTCCTATTAAGGAGTGTTTTACTGCCTTTCATACAGGCAGACGTGGACATGTATATCTTGGAAATAACCATGCTTGTTCTATTGAAGGTATTGGCACAATGCATCTCACTATAGATGGCAGTTTTGAGCTGGTTTTGCATGATATAAGGTATGTTCCAAACATTAAGAAAAGCATATTATCTATAAGGCAAATGGATATGCATGGATATAGTATACTCTTTGAGAAGCGGTCATGGAAGCTTATCAAAGGCTTTAGATTGATTGTTAAAGGTACAAAGAAAGGGACTCTTTATTGCTTGCATGGTAAAGCCTTGCTGGGCAACTTTATTGCTTTGGCTGAAATCCATTCACATATGGAATTACGGTATAAAAGGCTTGCCACATGAGTTGAAGACGCCTTGATAAACTATGTAATTTGATATGGTAAGTAAAGAATTCCTATTCGTACTACTCTAGTGCCTCTTGTAAGTCTTATCTGCTTGATCTTGTTCATTCTAATGTTTGTAGCATGCCCACCAAATCTATAGGGGGTGCTCTTTACTTTGTTTCTTTTGTTGATGACTACTCTAGGAAGCTTTGGGTATATTTGTTAAAATCTAAGGATGAAGCCTTTGCTGCATTTAAGAAATTTCATGCATTTGTGACCACCCAAAGAAGTAGAAACATGAAACGCTTACATACTCATAATGGAGGTGAATTTACAAGTCGCTGAATTCAATAGATTTTCTGAAAATCTTGGTATTAAGAGGGAGTTTTCTGTCCCATACAGCCCCTCTTCTAATGGTGTGGCTGAAAGGTATAGTAGGACTTTATGTGATAGAGTGAGATGCATGCTGTCGATAGCTAATCTCCCTCATGGATTTTGGGGAGAGGCTTTGAAAGCTGCAGTTCATGTTGGCAATTGATCCCCTCACACAACCTTAAAAAATGGCATTCCGGAAGAGGTTTGGTCTTTCAAACTAGCTTTATATATGACCACCTACACATCTTTGGTTGTGATTCTTTTGTGCATATAAGGCGTGAGTTGAGAAGCATACATACACGAATCTTCATGGGTTATGGAGATGAAGGTGAAATGAGCTACATGTATGGCTACCTTAACTCAAGAAGGTAATACACAATCAGGATGTTGTCTTAATAGGGCAAGGCTGCTCAAAAACAATTGTGCCTCTAAAGATGTCCATAAAAGAGTCAAACTTCAGCATGTACAACCACTAGTTAAATCTGATATGAAACTTCGAGATGCACCACATATGGCTGGAAATGACAATGAGTCAATGATTTTTGAGCGAGATGATGTTGGGCAACAAAATGAGGCTCCTGCAGGGCATATGTAGCCACTCATTCATGGCACATGCTGAAAACAGGGCTGGAGATGATGTACAACACCCCATGAACAATGAGAGCTACGTGGTTGTGTGCTCAGTTGCTCCAAATGCCAAAGGAGTGGGCAATTGAGTGAGGAGAGAGAAAGTAGAGAGAGAAACTTGCGTAGAGGGAAAGAAGATGGAGAAGCTGAAGTTGAAGATGGACCAAGTCTTATTGATAAGTGACTTTTAGGTTATTTGGGCATGTTTCATATATATGTGTGTGTACATACATACATACATACACACACTCACAGATATAGATACATTATGTTCCTACAAGTGAGAATGTGGAAGATATCTTAACGAAGGCATTATCAAGAGAAAGACATCACAAGTTATGCAGATCATTGAGTCTCACCTCAGTATGACATTTAGGGGAGGATTTTTGGAAAACAAGATCAATATTGAGCATAAAACTTGAATTTCACTCAGCCCTAATTTGGTCTACCATTTCTTAGAAATAGTCAAATGGTAAAAATCGATCAATTTTTTTTCATTACATATGCCTAAGGTACTCAAATGAGAGCTATCTAACCATATAGAACACTTAAGCATCTGAGCACTTTGAGCCCCTTAAATATAAAACCATAATTTTTGCTTTGATGTGCTTTTCATTGTGCCATATGTTACAATCCTATTCAAAGTTATATAAAGCCGCAAATACAAGGGTGGAAATCAGGGGCATTTAATTTTGGGATGTCATCTCCTCAGCACATGCGGGAAAAAATAAAGCTGGGCGATGCTTCTTAGGATTTTTCATGGTTTTTTTGCCAAGCAGCTTATTGCCTATAAAAAGACCAGTTGGCTGCTCTCTGATTATCACTCCTACATCAAACACATACTCATGTGAGCGTTATTGCTGATTGCTGCTGTAGAGCTGCTCTATCACCCCTCACACACACTCCAAGCGTCCCCTGTAGGTTGATAAACTGCTGATTTTCTGTTCCACACCTATCTTTTTGCTGTACCAGGTTATTTTGAGCCATCTTCTTCAAGTAGAGAAGTGTAGCAGCTATCGAAATGAGAGGAAGGAGTTATTACAGCACTGCATTGCTGCTATACACACATGCACACGGTTGTATTTTTCATAATCAGCCTGTTATCCATCACTTTTTACATGCATATTCTATTTCTTACTGTTTAGGCACTTTTCTCTCAAATTTCGTTACTAGAACCAGTACATCTTCAGCCTTCTACATTCACATGTATTATGTATATACTAGTCACTCATCAATTTTAAGCTTTTAGAGTAGATTTTTCTACTCGATTACATCTCTCCTCTCGATATCTATTGTCTATCTTCTCTTATTTACATTCTTCGGATCAAGGAATGTATACATGCATGGTATTCTAGTGTGTGGAAGATCTTGTGATCTGTGTGGGCCTACCTTACTTTTATCACATCCACCACATTGGTATGTAGTGATAATGCCTTCTTCAAGAGGGCTTTGCATCATGGCCTCTCTCATTTGTATTGTCTGATTTATACTGTGTGTGTGTTGTATATGTACACACATACATCCGTGCGTGCATGCGTGCACACAAACACATGGTTGCTAGTGGATGCACTGATTCCATAGCCATACTTGCCTCATGTTTTTTTCGTACCTCACGTAAGAAATCTATATCGGATTTTCCCCCCCTCCTCCCTTAGTGTTGTAGGGCAAAGTTCGGGCGAAAAAGCCCCATGTTCATGTTAAAAAATGATGTTTCAACTTTCTGAAGTACAGCTGAAATTGGTCTCTAAGTTTTCTGTGTTTTTCATCTCTGAGGTTGTGTCTTGCTTCTATAGCTTAATATTTTGTCTTGGTCCCCACTTTTCTTTCCGTGTACTGTCAGAGATGATGCTGGGTGTACTTGTTCATGCTCATATGCTGCCTCCTTCAGTTTCTGTGTTCTCTCTCAAAGAGTCCACATGATGTGCACATACTCCATGATTTTTTGTAGCATATCCAGATTCAAATTTGAGCTCATGCTTTACCTTTCTGTGCCTCTTCCACGGTGCATTTGGAGAACTTTGTATAAATGAAGCTGAGGTTACGCTTTTCTAAGAATTAATGAACTGTTTAAGTAATAGAATATTTCTTATCAATCAATGAGGTAGGGATTGAAGTTACCAATTTCTGAGTGAGATGGTCTATTCAGATCGAATATATAGTCTGAAAGTTGGCTGGCTTTTGTTTCGATTCCCAGGATGTTGTGACACTTCTTGCATATGAGGAGCCTGAGAAGTCCCCTGTATATGAATTTCTCAGCATGGACCACAGGCAGAGTGTTGCAGACAAACTGAACAAGCTCGTTCTGAGTTAGTTGTTGCATTAGCTCATGATACATGTTATATTCATCTTCTCATAAAAGAAATACTAATTATTATTCTGGATCTACAGCACATCACCAGCTTCCAGCAACTTCATCATTGGAGAGGTTAGTGCAGCAAGTAAGCGTTGTCAGATACTGTCTGAAACAAGATTGTGGGAAGGTATTTATGCAAAAACTGGCCTTTGAGGTCATCAGTTGGTATATGTGAAGTTTCTTGAGCAAAGCGATTCTTACCTGAGCCTCATGATTTATGTTTTTCCAAAACAACAGGATGGTTGGGCGCCCTTTTCACTCACTTCCTTTCTGAAAAGATGAGAATGCAATGGTTATAGCCTTGAAGAGAGATCATCAATGAGAAATACAAGCTGCCTTTTGTGCAGCAAGATGGAGGATGCCCAATTCTTATGTTTTGGCCCTTCTTTTCTGGAGCTTGTCATATGTAAAATTCTCATTTAGGAGCTCAAATATCCTCTTTGCCTTGGTTGTATTGTGTCAGATTGTTTATCCAACTGTTCAGTACACCAATATGCTACCTGTATTGTCTTCCTAGGTCATTCTTTTTGTAAATGCTATATGAACTAGGTAGGACAAACTTTCCCATTATATGCATGATTATTGACGAAAGCTCTAATTAATCACGTCCTTCATCCTTGTAGTTGATGGCTCTTAAAATGAGGTTGATTTCATGTTTCAAGAAAATGCTATGTCATAGTTGTATGAAAATTCGGTGTATGCAGTCACAGTGAAAATCATTTAAATAAAAATCTTCACATGAAGATCCTCAACTCATTGATTGGATTTGCAAAAACGCTCTGGAACATCTCAATCAGGACTGCATAACACTAAGTTGTCCCCTTAGGTGTGATTATCTTAATTTGCACTAGTCTCTTGCAAGTATTATCTAGCATTAAATATCATGATGCAAGAGAGGGTTTTAGATCCATTGAATGTGATCTATATGGCCCATGAGGGATTGATCTGGTCACTTCCTGTCATTGATACTGTTTCCAGATTTTGGTGCATAATCATTGGGGGCTGACATGCAATCAGGTTTTTTAAATCAATAGTCAACTTTGGATTTCGTCCTGGACATCCAAATTTCTTCCGAATGTAGTGTTCATGTACATGCTTTGTGTCATATTGACTTGAGGATGCCATTTGTCCCTAAGGATGGCCCATTTCTTACAATTCAAGGGACTCACTCTTCTAAATGTCTTGTCAGAGATAAAGGGATTAGTTGAAAAAGTGAAGTGAAAGTCGTTGTGAACTTACATTTGTTTTGACAAACCTTGTAAATTAGATTGTTATGGGCTGGATGTCTTCCACTGACCTGTAAGTCAGATCTGCGTAGATGTCTTTCACTGACCTCGATTGAAGTGCAGGGCTTGCCATCTGTGTATTCCAGTATGTTTTCGAGCTTGCCATGTCTTTCTTTCCAGGTGTCGGCTCTGAGTTGCATGTTGCCAGTAGTGGCTTGATTGCATCTTTACAATTGTAGTTTAGTGAGGCGTGAAATGCATGCCATTTCATTGTAACTCCAAGATCTAGTGCTTGGTATTTTGAAATTATGTTGAATTGGTGGGCTGGATTAAAGTGCACTTTGAGTGAAAACTAATGGACTTCTCTATATTATATTAGGTATTATATGGATTGGTAATATCCCAAGATCTAGTGCTTGGTATTTTGAAATTATGGTGAATTGGTGAGCTGGATTAAAGTGCACTTCGAGTAAAAGCTAATGGACTTCTCTATATTATATTAGGTCCTTGTGACATCAATTAAGTGTGGTAATGAAATCATTGCATATCATATCCAACTTGGCTACTCACATGGTGTATGCAAGATTAAGGATTCAATTCTCTTGGTGAATAAATTGGTAGGTTGATGAACTAGCTGATAGGCAAAACATAATTTGTATCATCCTTGTTGTTTGCATGCATTTTTGCTGCCCCAAAGTCCTAGTGTTGCTTTTGGGGTGCTATGGAATTTGATGAACATTGCTAGTTTGATATATACTTTGCAAGAGTTTGAAAACTTGGTGCAAATTGAAATTTGAAGAGTTTGGTGCGAATTGAATATCTCATCTTAACTTGTTTCAAACTTTGCTCATACTATTGAAATCATTGTGTAGACAATTTTGTCTTTCTATATCAATGGTTGGATGATGTTTTTGCTCATGAGGATATGCATCCTAAATTCTACTTCTTGTGTACTTTTTCTTAGTTAAAAAAAAAGAAACAATTAATTTTTTTGCATTTGGGTATTATAATTGGCCATGGTTAAGAGAGAAGGTATTCTATATGTTAGTTATTGAGGATAAGTTGAATGATTCTAGTTAGTTCTATGGGAATGTTCCATGTCTAACTTAGAAACCATTTATGTTTGTTAGGTTAGTTGAACCAATTTAAGCCATGTATGGATAATGTGTAGGTAGAGGTCGTCTCCTAGCTTGTATCACCCATGTTTAGCCATCTGCGGAAGGCCACATCTCTCCATTGATCTATATTTAGATGACTTTTGCACTAGCGCATGTATTGAATCGAGTATTGTTATATTCATGAATAACTATCTAAGAAGCAGATTGAGCTTATTTATGTACCCAAAAATGTAGTAGATATTTTCACCAAAAAATTATCCAAAAATTGACATCATGAGTAATGTAGGTCAAATTGAAACTTATGCCAATATGACATTGAGAGGGAATTTTCGGAAAATAATGCGTTTGACCTAATTTTAAGCAAACGTTAATTTATGAGATGGTCAAATTTGATCAAAGTAGGTCAAAAAACATTATTGGATGATCTCGAAGTACTCATCAAAAGATTTCTATTGATATATAACACACTAAAACGAGACCTAAATCCCCTCCAAAGGTCGAGCCCTAATTCTAGTATTAAAAAAAAAAATTATCATATTTTTAAAATTATTTTTTAATGAATGGCGAGGATTTAAAATAAAAAAATCAAGTGAATTAGTGGATATGATTTAATCATTCAAAGTCAAATTTGACTTTTAAAAGGCAAAAAAAAAAAACCTACTCCCAAAATTTGGTTTGCAATTCTTGAGTGTGTTTTTTTAACTTTTTTATACTTCTTCGTGTCTCAGTCTATTCAATATAAAGAGAATACATGGGAGATACACAAATTATCAGTCATCATTGGATTTGAAGCTCCTCAAACTCTAGGGGTTAGGGTTTTGAATTCAGGACTATCTTCGAGTTATTTTGTGAGAGTTTTTGCAGATTTGTTCTTCATGATAGTATTATCTACCTTCTATGCACACATACTTGTGTGCTCAATCGATTCTTTGTGAGTAGTTGCTTCTTTTTTTATTTTTCTTCCATAGCTGTTATTGTACCACTTACCTCATGCGTCAATTGTTGGAGAAGACCTAGTTGCTTATACATTAGATGTTAGGCACTCTTCTCATTCTTTGTACCTATAACTCTATAAATCATAGTTCATTCAATTTTGTAACTATTGTAGATAGTTCATTAAAGACACTTATTTTTTAGTAGTCAATTTAATCTGCTCTTTACATCTCTTGTTATTTATCTTTTCTATTTGTCATCTCATCAGTTTTATTTATTTCAAGAAGTTTGTGTGCTAAGTTATAAGTGTTGGAAAGATCTTGGATTACTTGTGATCATTATTTGGGCCTACCTCACTTCCAACATTGTGTCGACATTGTAGCATTTCACACACTTCAATTGTCAAACCGATGAGCTATCTTGTGAGACCTAAATGTGAGTAAAACCTATGAATATGCAATGGAGCTTCAACTTCAAGCATGACATGAATCCACATGCAAGATCGATGGAAAGAACTCACCAAATAAGTACACTCGACATCAAAAGCAACACACATAGACATGCAAGAAACACGTGAAAAAGGTGAAAAGCGAAGATAAGGAAAAATAGGCAAATCCATGAGACTCAAAAGAGAAGCATGTATTCTCCAAAATAGCAACATCGTATTATGATTTAAGAATGGAACTCCTTACAATGACTATGACCTCGTTATATACATTTTGGACGCTTTCCCCTTTATATGGGATTATTGTGAAGTGCTTTACTGGCGATGCACCACAGTGCGCTCTCCTTCTCCAGAGCTCCACGACGATATGCTCGAGGTAGAAAGCCGAGCTCCTGAGGCCGCACACAGTACTCCGCACAGAGGCTGTAGAACACGCAGAAAACACAGTACACAGGAATCACGAAGACAGACTTTTTAGGTCTTACAAATGTGGTCGAACTTACAGTCTGTGACTGACCAGACCACTATATGTTTTATTAAAGAACATATACAAAACAGTGTCCGGTGGCCATTTGGCCTTTCACATGGACAACTAACGGTAACAATCTCCCACTAAAGGCCAATATGGCCAGAGTAACTATGGGAGAAAAATTAATGAATGATAAAGAATACATGAGTGTAAGTATACAAACTATACCTCCCACCTGATGGGCATGTTACACAGTATACAAGTGACTGGGTAAGATCAAGAATCAAGTAACCCCCATCAAGTGACAACAGTGTCGAAAGCTATCCTGTGGTAGAGCTTTAGTCAAAGCATCTGCAGCATTATCTCGAGTGTGAACCTTCTCAAGAATAATGCTCTCAGTGGCTAAGCAATTTCTAATGAAGTGATACCTCACCTCAATGTGTTTGGTCTTTGCATGATAGACCGGATTCTTAGCCAAAGCAATGGCACTCTGACTATCACTGAGCAAGTGAGGTACATGCTGAGGTAAACCCATATCACAAGCAAGACGAGAAAGCCACAATGCTTCCTTACATGCCTCACTTGCTGCAACATACTATGCTTCTGTGGTGGAAACAACTGTACATTCTTGAAGACGAGATCTCCAAGAGATAGCACCTCCAGCAAAATGAAAAATATACCCTGATGTAGACTTACGATTGTCTACACAACCAGCATAGTCAGAAGCTGTGTAACCAATAATGGATGCTTTCCCTCTACCTAAGCATAGACACTTGTCCTTAGTGCCACTCAGATATCTCAAAATCATTTTGACCGCTTCCCAATGTTTCTTGCCAGGATTAGACATATATCTGCTCACAACTCCCACTGCAAATGCAATGTCTGGTCTCGTAGCTACCATAGCATACATGAGACTACCAACAGCAGACTGATAGGGAATTTTGGTCATGAATTCCTTTTCCTCATCTGATTTGGGGCAGTCATCCTTGCTCAATTTCACATATGTGGGTAAAGGTGTACTCAATGCTTTTCCACCCTGCATATTGGATCGGTGAAGTACTTTGGATATGTACTCACTTTGAGACAAGTATATGCATCTTTTACTCCTATCACGAGTAATGCGCATGCCAAGAATATGTTTGGCATCCCCCAAATCCTTCATATCAAATGTCTGACTCAACTTATTTTTGAGAAGTGACAAATCATAAGAGGACTTCCCAGCAATCAACATATCATCAACGTAAAGTATCAAGCATATCAAGCTGCCATTAGAACATCTCTTTGTGTAGAGACAATGATCCTCATTGCTCCGAGAATAGCCTTGACTTCATAAAAGCATCAAACTTTTGGTACCATTGTCTAGGAGACTGTTTAAGTCCATACAAGCTCTTCTTGAGCTTACAAACTAGACTTTCCTTGCCAGGAACTACATAACCCTCTGGTCGTTCCATATAGATCTCAGCTGTAAGATCTCCATGCAAGAAAGCTGTTTTCACATCCATTTGGACTAGCAACGAATCCAAGCAACATGCGCAAAGTAGTCATCTTGACCACTGGAGAGAAGATTTCCTCAAAATCAACACCATGTTGTTGCTTAAAACCCTTTGCAACAAGTCATGCTTTATACTTTGGAGAAGCACTATCTGATGTGAATTTCAGCTTATATACCCATTTACATGGTAAAGCTTTTCTGCCCTTTGGCAAAGGTACTAAGTCCCAAGTACCATTCTTGTGAATAGAATCCAACTCACTCTTCATGGCACGCTCTCACTTGACATGATCCTCTGTCTGCATAGCCTCTTTGTAGCAAGAAGGCTCACCGGCATCTGTTAGCATAACAAAATCTAAACCTGGAACATATCTATCAGGTGGATATGAGACACGTGTAGAACGTCTCAATGGTTGTTGAACAGGAACATGTGCAGACTGATCTGAATGGACATTCTCTTGAACATCCCTATGTGTAGCATTTTTATGCATGCTAATCGGAGGACTACTATCCTCAAACACTACTCTTCTCACTTCAACCTCCTTAATGGGCTGTTTATGCATCTTCGACTCATTAAAAATGACATCACTACTTTTGATCATTGACCGTGTTTCAGGATCCTATAAGCGATATCCAAATTGTCCTTCTCGACCATATCCAAGAAAAATGCATTTCTTTGACTTATGGTCCAACTTTTGTCTAAGATTCTTGGGTATATGAACATATGCTTCACACCCAAAAACTCGAAGATGATCATAATATGGTGGTTTCCCTGTCCATAACTCTTGTGCCACTTTCAGACCTTTGGCAGTACTAGGTGAAAGGTTAATCACATGAACTGCAGTCAATACTGCTTCTGCCCAAAAACCTTGTGAGAGGTTTGCATGATGCAACATAGAGACTACTCTATCTTGAATAGTTCTATTCATCCTCTCAGCTACACCATTCTGTACTGGGGTATAAGGAGCTGTAAACTCTCTTTGACAGAAAAGACTGAATTCACGTGAGGTATACTCACCCCCATTATCTGAACGTAAAGCCTTAAGCTTAGTTCCTTTTTCAGTCTCAACTAAAGCAAGCCATTTTCTGAAAGTAGGGAATACATCATCCTTTGATTTGATAGGATATACCCAAACTTTTCTAGTAGCATCATCTATGAAAGTGACAAAGTAAAGAGAACCACCTAAGGACCTAGTGGGCATAGGACCACACACATCTGTATGAACGAGATCTAAAGGCTGAATTGAAGAGTCAATGTGCATTCTATGCACATTTCTGGTTTGCTTTCCATATTGACAATGCTCACAAAATGAAAAATCAGAGAAAGATAACACAGGTAAGTAGCCAGAACGAGAAAGATTTTCCATTCCACTACGAGATATATGGCCCAAACGACCATGCCAAATACAAGCCATAGGCTGTTCAATAACAGCTAACAAGTGTTCTTTCTGTGATACAAATAAAGGATAAAGTGAGCCAACTTTGCTTCCTTTTGCAATAACCATATTGCCCTTTGATATACGAAAGGACTGAGCATAGAAGACCACCTTGTAACCAAGCTCATCAAGTTGACCAACTGACATCAAACTGCGTGATAACTGAGGTACATGGCGTACATTATGCATAGTAAATTTTGAACCATCAATGAACTGCACAACCACATCTCCAATCCCCACAACATCACACTGGTAAGAGTCACCAAGTCTCACGGTACCAAGAGACTTTGCTGCATAATTAGAGAACCATTCTCTATGTGGTGTCACATGGAAAGAAGCACCAGAATCTAGCAGCAAGGTGTGGGAAAGAGAATCAGCCATAAGTGCCTCAGATGGCACAGTACTATCAAGTGTCAACACATCAGCATCATCAGAAATAGCATTAATTTCTTCAATCTTCACAGTCGAAGTAGATGGTGCAGGTAACTGTTTAACATGCCCATCAACATTCTGTCCTTTACCTTTAGCATTCATTAATGCATAACAGTCTTTCTTCATGTGTCCTTTCTTATGACAAAAATGGCATTCGATATCCCTCTTCCTTGATTTACTTCTACTCTTATTCCGTTGACCATTCTTTTCCTTGTTCTTGCTCCTGCCACGTTGTTGATTCTTTCCTTGGTAAGAATCACGAACATTATATGTATCTTCACTCTGAGTGCCAACCATAGATTTTCTACGAATCTCCTCACTCAAGAGTGCTCCACATATGTCATCATAGACAAGTTTACCGCCAGGTGCACTGTTGCTAATAGCTGTGCAAAATGTATCCCATGATGATGGTAGGGTGCATAACAACAATACTGCTTTCATTTCATTATCCATATCCATTTTCTGAGCCTGTAACTGGGAGAACATAGCATCAAACTCATTTAGATGAGAAGCAACACTATCTGTGTCTTTCATACGAAGGTCATATAATTTTCTCATCAGATACACTTTATTTGATGCCGTCTCTTTTTCATATGTATTGCATAACTTCTTCCAAAGCTCCTCTGCACTTTCACAGTCTAATACTGTAAAGTAAACATTATCTGCCAAGTGCAAGCGAATGGTAGACCTGGCCATTTCATCTAACTCATCCCAATCATCTTCATCCATGTCAGCAGGCTTCTATGAAATCCCATTTACTGGCTTCCATTGCCTCCTTTGAATCAGCACATCTTTAATCTGATTCTTCCATAGAGCAAAGTTTGTGCCATCAAATTTTCGGATCTCAAAATGGTCTTTGCCCTGCAAGTTATAGCTCCTCCTTGGAACACTAGCACTAGACCCTGATCCACCGGATGTGCCTGAGACCTCTGATGCCATGATCGTACAGAACTGAATAGAATGATAATGGAGCTAGAAGAGTCCAAACACCAACAAATAAGTGTATCAAGGAGTAAATCGACCACTGTATAGTTGACTAAACCAGAAATCTGGAAAAATTTTGCCAGAGTATCCTCTGCAAAATTAGCATATGACCAGTGTCAAAGTATCATAAAACTGCAAGTACTGACATGTCTACCTGCATAGTGAATCACTGACTCCATTGCATATAATCAGTTACCCAATAGAAGCCAACTAGGCTTATCGAGCACCTATGAACAACTATCATACATCTCCTATGGCAAGGCTGGGTAAGTCTTCCACCTGCATCACCGAAGAGACCCTGACATCTGGGTGTCTCCCAGTTAAGAAAACCTCACCACGACCCTCTTTATCAAACGTAAAAGGCTTTATGCAAAGAACGTAACCGCTATATCAATGACCACATGGACGTACATAAGCGGTATCCACAGAAGCGTACATGGTGTGTATGTGCTCAATATATTCAGTAAAATGACACTAAAAGGCTGAGTACATAGCCCAAAAACTAGCCAATAACACCTGCAAGTGTCTGTCAACTCTGATGTTTTAGGCTTTAAAAAACCTGCATAAATTTGTAGCGACTGCTCCCACCAAAACTGAAAACCCCTCGAGAAACCTGTAGTTTTACGAGTGTGGCTGAAACTACAGCCCCAAAGGTTGATATTTATTGTCTCAGAAGTACAAGGAACCCTCTTCTTGATGTTCTTGGACCTGTGCGAAGAGAACTATGTGCAAAAGTACTCCGAAATGGCTCCAAAAAACACCCCAAAATTGCTTCAGAAATAGGCTTTGAAAGCAAACAATGAAGCTTTGAGGGACCAAAACTTGTTCAAGGTAATGTCAACCTTAGTCTTTCCCCTTCTTCAAACACCACAAGAGTGTAGCTTAGTGGCAAGAGATTGCCACGGTTAAGCGAGCTCTGGGGGGAACAGTACTGGGATGGGTGACCTCCCGGGAAGTACCCGGAACCTCTATATTCCTTGATCGTTGAGGTCCTCCCTCGTGCGCAGCCAACGGCGCCAACGGTGACTTCGGTGACTCGGATGACAAGGTATGCCAAGGTCTATGCCTTGGTCACCGCCTTAGTCGTAAGCCTTGGAGAAAGCCTGGGTAGAAAAAGATAAGTATGTCATGTACAAATGGTGGTAAAAAAGATTGGTTCATGTTATGCTTCTATCATAAGTCTGAAGGCCTCATATTGTGTAAAGAGATCATTTACTGCTTGAAGTGCTCCTTTGAATTTTTCCAGATGATTGTGGAATCTCCCATGAACTTCATAAGTTTAATCTTAAGCAATTAGCAAATCTTCTACCCAAATTGGTTTCCTAATAAAAGCTTGAGGCTTTTTAGGATGTTTTTTTGCCTTTCAATAACAACCCTGTTGAGGTTGTAGCAAGGAATGACCAAGAACCCTCACCACCTTGCATGGAAGCAAGAAGGAAAGCTCAAGAGTGACTCTCCTCTCATCCATCCCTACCTCCCACATGTTCAAGCCATTGGCAACAACCTCATGCTTTGCCACATGCTTGAAAACAAGGAGAATAGGGAGTCAAGGATCCTAGTCCATGAGGAAAATACAAGAGAATACAATTATCCTACTCATGCAAAGGAGAGACATGCATAGGCACACACACACCACCCTCACACACTCACAAGACACAATACATGTAAATGTAAATAGTCTTCTTGGAGTAAATGAGAGCATCTTCCATTGATAAAGGATTTTACATGAGAGCACATCGACCAAAAGCTCCCTTCTTTACAAAAATAAGCTCATATTTATAGGCTAAGCTCTATTCCCCATGTGCCTCTTTGAAAAGTCAAAAAGGTGATTCTCTCTCTAACTGCCATATCTTCTAAGATATTCTAAGATCAAAATTGTAACAACCCAATCTCCAAGAAGGTGATGCGTGGGTTTTCTACGTGGGGAATCTTTCTAGAAGGGTCATAAAGGTGAGAGATACTATCCTATAGTATGAAGAAATATTAAAAAGTGCTTTTGGAGAGTGTTCATATGTGACACTTAAATATATACAAAAAGAGTTATTCTTATGGTCTAGGGAGGGTTCTTATGCACCAATGAGGATGTGTGCATACCCTACAACCCAACACTCTCCCCTCCTTAGACTTTGTCGTCCTCGTCAAAGCTAAGGGAAGAGGATCATACATAACTGATTTGTTCAAGTTGAACTCTTCAGGGCTTCAGCTCTGCAATTTCTACAGTCAGCAAAGCTGCAGGCAGCAAGTCTTCAGGTCTTTTTTGAATCTGCAACGCATCTATCTTTAAGCTTTTAGTCCTTCCTTCAATATGCAATTCTTCAGTCTTCAGAGCTGGGCGACACAATCCCCTTGGCGGGCAGTCAGCCTAGCATGCATCCCCTTGTGTAGTCCTATGTAGGATTGTTAAAGCTCTTGCAAGGAGTTCCAAAACCTGAAATTAAAACATACATAACCAGTAGACTGTTTCTGGAAAAAGAGGTTTGAATAGAACATCTAGTCCAACTTTTAGTTTCTACTTCAAGGAGCATTGACCTCTACAAGGCTAGCTCTATTAAAGAGACATCCTCTTGAAAATTTCCTTATTCCTGCAATCCAAAAACTATAGCTCCACAAGCAAGGATCCAAAACGAAAAGCACGAGCCTTTAGTTTTTCATTTCTTACCGTACTCCTATAATTGTTCCTAAATGAGTTATCACAGAGGTGCAAGTGTGGTACCTTGCATTAGAAACCTTGAGATTGTGTGGGACTTTCTTAATGAGTGATCATGTTGTTGGAGCTAATCACATATATAACAGAAGACAAACTCATACAAAGATTCAGTAGCAAAATCTTAGAGGAACATTGTGTAAATGATCAATATGTTAAACCCCCAACACCAAAAAACAACCTCCAAGTAGTAATAAGCAGAAGGTTCATTTTGCTAAGCTTCCAATCACCTAAGCAGAGAAGTGAAACAAGCCTTAAATGAGAGCCACATGAGCATTGTGAAACCAGTGAGTGACTTCCCTGGCAAAAAACAATTACTAAGATCTTTGTGAATTACAGATCAGAGCCCCAGAGTCCAAGTGTTATGAAGTGTTGAGTTACTTCAAGGAACATCAGGGTCTACAGGACTGTCGGGTGTTTGCAAAATTAACATGTTTTGACTAGAAGTGCTCCATATCCCTGCAAATCAACACAAAATAGCTCCAAGGAGCTCATAAGCAACAACCTGGTGTTTTAACCATATCTCCGTCATCTTATCTATGCCACAATTGATTCTGATGTGTTATCAAATAGGTGCATGTGTGACATATTGCATTGAAACATTTGAGATAAATGTTGCCCTCTTCGTGCCTTTTTAGTGCCTCAAATGAGTATGCAATGTCCTATTTTCAACCAAATAAGTCACTCATCATTTTCTCATAGTATATGAAGGTGAAAATAGGATGACCATGCATTAAGCAAGCAAGTGAGTCTTTCCCAAGCTAATTTTTTTTTTAAATATGAAACCTCCAATCAATCCATCCCAACGATATGACTGCATGGCAAAGTTATGAACCAGAAGTCACCACCAAATGTCAATCACAAGCAGTACTTCGACCTTTATGAGTTTCACACATTATAGCAACTGGAAGGGAAAGCAGAGCAACCAAAATCCTACAGTTCAACCCCTAGTTGCACTTTGATATGGAAAAGCTTCAAACCTAAGCACACAGTAATTCCTTGTAATAAAAAAATGTTCTGCAATACAAAAGTGTGAGCACTTGTACTATGAAAACCCAAATACTCAAAAACCAAGAGAGTTAGAAGCGTTGAAAAACCAAGGGATCAGTCCAACCCGCGATGTACTGTAGACCGATCACCTCCTGTTTAGCTATCTTGGTGAGATCCTGTAATTCATGCCTATAGTTCCTCATAAGGTTTCAATTGGTGCATCAAACAGTCTATTGTAGTGCTCAAGAGCAACATACTTCCTTTGAGCAACATAGGTCCTGAAGTGTAAGTTGTGATTAGAACATATGTGCAAGTTTCTTCCTGACCAATGACTTTCAACCTAAAATGTAAGAATGAAAATCTGCATGTTAGCTAAGCAGTAGGTCTAATTCATTTCTGCACTACGAACGGACTGGTAATACATCGTCTCCTTCACCACCCTAACTAGGTTATTGTCATCACTTTGTAGTTGTTGGAGTGTAGCATCACATTCTCTTATTTCATTTTGAGCATGTGGAGTTCTTGATGCAAAAGTTCCAACTATTGTTCAGGTGTTACCCCAATTAGGGGTGGTGTACTAAAATCCTCGGTGCTATGGGTAGGGTCCATGACCTTATGTGGAGAACCAAAACATAGGTCTGGACTGGATGGTTGAGATGGATGTTGAATCGTAAATGGAACAGATGCTACGAATCACAATCGAATGCCGAAACCACTTCCCCAGATGGCTTGGCTTTGATACCACTGTTGCCCTTTGGATCTTGCAGACGCACGTATGCACAGGATAGTACAAAAACAAAATCACACAAAAGTACTTAAAAAATAGAAAGAGACAAGATATGACACCAGATTGGGTACAATCTCCCCCCACATACTCTGATAGACGAGTCTATCAGAGCATGTGTATCTAGAGGTATTTCTTATTACATCTTGAATAAAAGGTACATGATGGTGGCACTTTGAAAAGCTTGCTTTTGCTTTATTTACAAAATTTTACAAAACATCTCTTTCTAAAGCGATCTATTATTTTTACAAAAATAACTAAAAAAATACTCTTCTAAAAATAATTATCTTCTAAATATCTCTAAAAATATTTGAATAATTCCATGTGCATTCACACCGTCATGGATCTTCACTTGCTAAATCGAAACACAAAACACATTAAAAACCTCAAGGCATTAAAATCCATTTAACATTCCAATATTCCATAAAGTATAATAAGGTCATTGAAGACCAAGAGACATATACTCAAGGAGGCTCAAGAAGAGAGTCATCAAGGTTCAAGGAGCTGAAATGCAGCTTTCCAAGCTAAGAAAAATGCAGAGGAGGGCATTACATGCACAAAGGAGGAGTAAGGAGGAGCTATCAATACCACACCCCCTCTAGTCTCTTAGTTATTGATTGACCTAAACAGATCCATTTGAGGTGTTCTATAGCTTTGTGGAAAGCTTATGAACCACGCTAAGTGTGGCTAAAAGCTTAGGTGATTTGGATCAGTGTAAGGTAGGTGAATCAAAGTTTTTCTACAAGGTAGGCGAAAAGGTGTATGAAGGGACTGAGGTATTGGGTTCATTTCACTTTTAGTGTGCAAATATGAGGGATTAAATTCCATCAATTGGTATAAGAGAAGGAAAAATCCTTTGAAGACTCTAGAAGAAGGACACAAAAGCTTGGACATCAAGGCTAAGAGGTACATTTCAGTGCAACCCTAATTTCCTATTCATTATGGCAGATCTAGGTCAAAAAGTGGAGTTGCTTGACAAAGACAACTATAAACCATGGAGGTTTAGAGTCACGAACTACCTCATGAGCAAATTTTTATGGCCTATTGTGTGTGGAGATGAAGATAAGCCTGATGTGGATCCCGAAGAACCAAAGATCACCAATCACGAATTGAAGATGTTGAAGGATTGGGAGGAAAGGAATAGGAGAGCTATCTTCTACATATCATAGGTAATCTCTAACACTATGATTGGTCATATATCAGAGTTTGATCATGCTAGAGATGTTTGGGAGGCCTTAGAGAAGATATATGCCACTTCCACAAGAAGCAAAAAGATGCAGCTTAAGAACGAACTCCATTCTTTGAAGAAGGGTAGAGGTCAATCTATTGTTGACTACACCTTGAGGGTGTAGGAATTGAGGGAGCAATCGGCATCCATTAGCTGCAAGGTAGATGAGGAAGACCTTGTGCAGATTATTCTCAATGGGATCAGAGGGGAAGACAAGTGGAAACCCCTTATTGCTACCATCTTGTATAGAGTTCCTCTACTAACTCTTGAGGAGTTGATCCAACACCTAGTGGCAGAAGAGGTTGCCATAGGAGACACATCCAAGAAGGATGGTCACTCACAGGTCCTATATGCTAGCAAAGGAAAATGCAAGAGTGGAAAGAAGGGGAAAGGAGGAAAAAGCAAGTGGAAGCAATCCAAGGAAGAAGATTTGGATTCAAAAGGAGATATCAAGCATCATCTTCAAGGAAGGGCAAGAATGGCAAAGGGAAGAACAATGCTCATCAAGGTAAAACTTGTTTATATGTGGTAAGTAGAATCATATTTCTTCAAATTTCTAGTTCAAGGATGCCAAATACATGAAGAAGAAGGAGCAAGAGAACTATGCTAACAACTGCGAGAAGGATGATGAGAAGGAGACCCTCCTATCCATGAGACATGGCTACACTAGTGATCCCAAGGATACAAAGTGGTACATAGAATCTGGATGCTCTAATCACATGTCATATATGGAGGAATATTTTGTTCATATGCAAGTCCCAAGTTCAAAAGGTTGTGTGGAGATAGGAGATAACACTGAGAATCCAATTACACATGTGGGAGATGTGAAGCTAGGTGAAGGTAAATCTGTCAAGACCCTTAAAGATGTGCTCCATGTTCCATCTATTTCCAAGAACCTTATCTCTGTAGGACATATGGTAGAGAGAGGTATGCAGGTTATATTTGATGCAAAAGGGTGCATGGTGAAGCAAGGAGGCAAGTTCATTGCCAAGGGAAGGAAAGATGGTAGATTATTCACACTAGATGTTGCTCCTACACACAACAAGGTATGTTATATGATGATTGGTAACAAAAGGATTGCAAAGATTGATCTTTGGCACAAAAGGATAGGACACATCAATATTCCCAAGCTAAAAAGCATTTGCAAAGCAGATTTAGTGCAAGGACTACCAAATCTTGAAGGCCAAAGTCTACATGAGTTTTCTGATGATTGCCAGCAAGGAAGCCATTTGCGAAGAGTGAGTACAGATCCTCTAAGCTCTTGGAGCTTATACATGCAGATGTATGGGGGCTCTAGTAGAGAGGCTTCATTGGGAGGAGCTACGTACTTTGTCACTTTCATTGATGACCACTCAAGAAAGGCATGGCTATACGTTATCAAGGAAAAGTTAGAAGTGTTTTCATGCTTTCAAAAGTTTAGGTCCCTTGTTGAGAAAAAAATGTGATGCACACATCAAGAAACTGAGGTCAGATGGAGGGGGAGAGTATTTCTATGAGGAATTCACAAAGTACTTGCAAGACAATGGCATAAAGAGGCACTTTACATACAGGTTCACCCCTCAACAAAATGGTGTTGCAGAGAGGAAGAATAGGCATTTGGTTGAGGTAGCTATATGTCTCATAAATGAAGGTATGTTACCATTCTCTTATTGGGTTCAGGCTGTGAATACAGTTTTTTAATTGATAAACATGGTTCCAATACATGGTGTGCACAACATGACTCCACAAGAAGTCTATTATGGCAAGAAACCATCCATGGAGCACCTCAAGGTATTTGGATGTTTTTGGAACCTTGAAGTTATGAAGGACCCATAAAGATATGAAGGCTATGGAGTACTTAGAAGATATGAAAGACCCATGAAGCTATGAAGGCTATGGGGTACTTGGAGGCCTCCCTCGGAGCTAAGGATACTTGGAGGCTCAAGGCATTCGTGGCGGACTCCCAAATTTCCCATTTTTGCCTTTTGTATACGAGTTTCTTCAAAGGAACTCCCTGTTACTTATTTATGTGAGAAAACCCATAAAAACTCAACCTTACCCTTTTTTTGTAAGAAGCTTATTTTTGAATTATTGCCTTATTTTAGAAATGAGAGCTCTCTTTTGGATACGTACAAAGAGCTCTCTCTCTCTCTAAGAAGATTCCCTTTTAGATTTTTCCAACTACCTATCATTTTTAGAATATCTTTAGTTAATGAACCCTTTAGCCACTTGTATTCAATGGATCCCTCTCCTCTCTTACATAAGGAGGAGCTCATTTTGTAAAAGAGGTCTCTTGGCCATGGCCTTGGGCCCTATGAAGAATAGACAAGGTCTCATTTGTTATTCTCCTTCTTCCTTGTGCACAAGGTGATGATCTATGTGTGTGGAGTTGGCTTGTGTGTGAGCATTGCCCTCCCTTGCTCCTTTTTGACGTTGTCCATGGTGTCATTGTTCATGGGCATGGGTGTGGATGTGTTGCTTGCACTGCTTGCAACTTCACTTGGAGAAGCTTCTCGCTTCCATCCGAGGTGGTTAGGGTCTGTTGTTCTCCTTTTCTCAACAATTTGGCACCGTTGCCAGGACATCGGCCTTTAGCTTTTGGTTTTTCCAAGTTTTCTTGTTCATATTTCATGCAATGCACTTTGACACTAGAGGAGGATGAATACGTGTGGCCTTCAGTTGGCCTAGGGTACCTCTCATTTGTTAATTTTTTTGAGTAGTTTTAATTCATTTGTTGTTTGTTGCACAGGAACAACCCCTAACCCCCTTTTCTCTCTCTCTCTCTCATACACACTCCCACACATCCGTTCGGCATCAGTTTCCACCACTTCCATCTCTATGTTGAGTGATTGCCTTGAATAGAGGGATGGGTAGTACTCTCTGTCCCTTTCCTCTCTTCATTTTCAAAGAAAAAAAAGTTGATTTTTTTTGTGCAATACCATACTCCAAGAATCATTTTTTTCTCTCTCATCTACACAACTTGCAAGTTGCCACACGATTCTAAAGCCATTTGAAATGCAAGTTAATAATGAGCACTAAACTTATGAATAATATTAAACGTGTGAGTCATAACCTGAATAAGAGTGTTAGCAAAGTGGGTCCCTTGATCAAAGACAATTTCCAATGGTAAGCCAAACCTAGGGAACACATATCGCATCATAAGTGAACCGGATGCATCACCAAGCTATAGTTCCAACTCAAATCCATGTATTGGAAGATTGTGTGGAAATTTTAGTCTAGCAAATTCATCAAATACTTCCAAGAAAGGTAAAGAAAAGCTTTTTGCTATTAGTAAAACATGTGCAAGTTTTGAAGACATTGATGGAGATTCAAGCAGTTCAAAAAAGAGCTTGGATTGCCCTCTGTGAAGACTCTAGGTGCAACAAAGGCACATGCAGATGATACAAGGAGAAGTGACCCAGGACCAAGAAGATCTAGGAGGATGTGGAATTCAGTGCAACAATTGACATATGATAGCTACATGGCTCGTCATTGTGCCTATATGACAAAGGTAATACAAAATGCTGAACCTTCTTGTTTTGAAGATGCAATTGGAAATGCAGATGGGGAAAAAGCTATGGATAAGGACATGGCTGCACGTTATGGAAATGATACATGGAAGCGGGTTCCATTGCCACAAGGAAAGAAACCCATAGGCTGCAAGTGGGTTTACAAGGTAAAACACAATGTTGATGGTAGCATAAGCAGGTATAAAGCACGTTTGGTAGCAAAAGGATATGCACAAAATTATGGCATTGATTATGAGGAAACATTCAGCCCTGTAGCTAAAATGTCTACTGTCAGAACACTTGTTGCATTAGCTACAGCAAAAGGATGGACATTGCATTAGATGGATGTGAAAAATGCTTTTCTACATGGTGAGTTACAGGAAGAAGTATACATGAACCAACCACAAGGATATGATGATTCAAAGCGTCGAGAATATTTTGCAGGTTGCAAAAGGCTTTGTATGGGCTGAAGCAAGCGCCTCATGCATGGCATGCAAGGATTGTTGATTACTTGACCACCATTGGGCTTTCTATGTGTGATGCAGATCATTCACTATATGCAAGGAAGGGTGATGATGGCATCATAATTGTGGCCATTTATGTTGAGGACTTGATTGTAGGTGGTGATAATGAAGAAAGCATTAAAAAAGTAAAGCAACTTCTTATGCAAGAATTTGACATGAAAGATCTTGGTGTGTTGTGCTATTTCTTGGGCATTGAGTTTATACATACAAAAACAGGTATATGGATGTCACAAAGGCAATATGCCTTGAATATGCTGCAACAGTATGGTATAGCTGATTGTAAGCCGATTTCTATGCCATTAGATCAGAATTTGAAGTTAGATACTCCATCAAGTGAAGCATTGTAAAATGCTACTATGTACAGGAAAATTGTGGGAATTTTGATATATCTCACAATTATGAGGCCTGACCTAAGCTACACTATTGGACTTGAAAGTCAATTTATGCAGGCTCCGTAGAAGCCACATTTGCATGCTCTAAGGTGCACTCTATGTTATGTGAGTGCTACTTTGGATTATGCATTGTTTTATGAAGTTGGCATAGATTTGCATGTTCATGGATACACTGATGCAGATTGGGTTGGTAGTACCCCAGATAGAATATCTACTAGTGGCTTTCTATTCTCACTTGGAGGTGCAGCTATTACATGGAGCAGCAAGAAGCAAACCACTATTGCTTTGTCGAGTACAGAGGCTAAGTATAGAGGTTTTGCAATGGTAGCATGTGAGGCGTTATGGTTGGAGATGCTACTTGTAGATGTTGGTGTGCTAAAGTACTTCTTAGGCATTGAGATTGTATATGCAAAGCAGGGTTCTCTCTCTCTCTCTCTCTCTCTCTCTCTCTCTCGTATGCTTGGCTCTCTTGGGCACAATGTGTGCTTAGGGTGGCTAGGAGTATTTTGTAACAATTTTTGTGCCTGTGGAGGGGTGCATACGAAGAATAAGAGGCACTAAGAACAAGGTGCTTGGATTTAATACCATAGTTTTACATGGGAGAATTTATGCAAGCATCCTTATGGCTTGGCATGATTCATATAAGAAAATAGAGATCACGAAACACATACATAGCATGAAAATGTCCATCCACCATGCCTATATTGAGCCCTTTATATAGCTCATGAGTTTTCTATGAGGAGATATTTCCATCATTCTTTCCCTAATCACTTTTCCAAATAACGGCCTTACTTTATAACAAGTCACCTAAGTTAAATAGATCATTCACATAGTTTAAAATTATCATAAATATGTACCATGCTTATAGTTATGAAAGACCAAGTAAGGCCAAAGACCTTACTTTATAACAAGTCACCTAAGTTAAATAAGGCCAAAGACCTTACTTTAAGTAAGGCCAAAGACCTTACTTTATAACAAGTCACCTAAGTTAAATAGATCATTCACATAGTTTAAAATTATCATAAATATGTACCATGCTTATAATTATGAAAACCATCAAAATGGCATCTTTGGAGTCCAAATTTTGAGAAAAACAAACTCTATTAGCACTAAACTACAAAGGCTTGTTCTAGCCCCTATCTTAACACACTTTGTTTTCTGAATGGGAATCTTGCGAATCTGATTTCTTGGTCCATATACATATCCTTTCTACAAACATCATTTAGAAATGTGAACTTGACATCCATCTAGTAAACTGGCCAATTTTCTTTGTATGCACCACGTCAAGGACTACGCAAATAGTAAACATTCTCATAGTTGGTGCAAAATATTATTCAAAGTCAGAGCCTTCAATCTATTTGTATCCGTGTGCAACCAATCAAGCCTTGTATTTTTCCTGAATCTCATCATATTTATACTTTAATTTCTAGATTCATTTTGTGCCAATAACTTTGTTCTTTCCTGGTTTACCTACTAGCTTTATATACCACTCTTCATGATGTTGTCTTGATCAACTTGCATCACTTCCTTCTAGCATAGAAATTTACAATGCCCCATCCACATTGGTTGTTCTTTGTTCTCTATCATAATCTTAATCATCAAGTCCATATTAACTATTCTTGAAAAGGCCTTTGTTTGCATCTCTATTCTCATTGGATTCCTAATCGCATATAGAATATTTTCAATGAAATTAGACATATGATTCTTACTATAGATTGTTTCAAATAGTAGAGAAATGGCTTCTTTTGATGTCATAATAGGTTTCCCTTCAAGTTCTTATTTTAACCGGATGGTGCTTCCTCTTATGTAACTAGGAGAATTATTGTGCTAGTTTATTGAACATTACATCACGACTTACCTAAATCTTTCTTTCCTCTTGATCATATACTTGATAAGTCATTTTCTCTTCACTATATCCTAGAAAGATAAGTTTTCTTGATCTTTAATTGTAATTTCCAAACTAGATCTAACATATAATCATGGAATTGACATACTTATTTCTAAAATGGGAAAAAAAGGGCTTCTTATCAAACTATTTCTCTTTTGGTGTCTTTCCATTAAGCTTTTTAGTACACATTGGTTTTGAATATAGAGTGCAGTATTTTGTCCCTTTCTCCATAAGTGGTTGGGATCTATCAATACCATTTTCTTAAAATATATGCGATAATGTAATTTGACTTAATATATCCTTTTTCCTATAAAAATCTTCAAAGAATTTCGAAGTGAACTCACTGCCTCCATTTATGGGAAAAAGCTTCTTCTCCTTCTTTTCTCTTTAGATATCCATAAGTTCTAGTCATTCTTTGAACTTATTAAAACCTTGATCTTCATCATGAAGTAAATACACCAAATCTTCCTAAGGAAGCAATCAAAATTTAACATCAAATAGGAAGATTCCCCAAAATCTTATGTATGTGTTTTCCCACACAAGTTTGCATGCACAACCCCTATAGGAACCTTTACTTAGTTTTTCATTTCCTATAGGGATTCCTTCAATTGTTTTTTTGCCATCATACACGATTCACATGTCTCACTTTTTATGTTAGTAGGCGATTGAAGATTCATGCCCATTTCTGCTTGAGAACTACATATCCAATATAAAGAATCCTCATAGGACATAGTTTAGTTGTAACAATTCCACTCAAATCTACGATAGAGATAATCTTCCATGGCAGTCTCTAGGTGTCCTTTGTTCAATCTTCCCTTCCAAGTTGGCATCTAGAAAACGATTTTGATGTAGCATTTGGAAAAGTTTCCAAGTGGTTCTATAGATGTTTATCCATTGGTCCTTAGATAATCCCTACATTGTAGAATCCATTAGGTTTTGTAGATATCCTTTCCTTATGGGATGCAAGCACTCCATGGGTAGTATACATACACACATAATAAATAAATACATGCATACATACCCACATACATACATACCCCCATACATCCACACATGCATACACACACGTACATAAACAAACATACATACATGTATGCATCCATCCATCCATCTACACATACATACATATACATACATATACACACATATACATACACATACATACATACATACATACATACATACATACATACATACATACATACATACATATATACATGCATAGATGCTTGCATACATAGATGCATTCATGTATCCATGCATTTAGGCATGCAATCATGCATGCATACAAACATACATATGCACATGTTGATATATTTAGGTAGTGATGTGTGTGAACACTCTAGGACCGTCAGGGCACTTTTTCCCCTCTTTAGGAGGTTTTTTTCCCAAGGCTTGTATGTATGCCTACTACCCTAAGGGGTTAGTTATCTTTGTACATTCTAGTGGTAATACATTCAATATTGTGTGTTGTGCTCCAAGCTTCTTCTTCTTCTTCTTCCTTGTGTTGTGCATGTGCTTCCGTAGACCTCGAACTCCAACAATCGGTATCAGAACAGGTCGCCGCTTTATCTAGGGCATTGTCGACACCCCTTTGGTCATAGTCTCAGAATCGCACGAAATTTGGTGAGCATACTCACGGGGATTAGAAGATCAAAATGGCTTCGCTTTATGGTCCCAAAATTGCGATCCGAGCTCGTTTAGGCCTATGAATGCACTATCGCAACGCTTGTGTAGGCTATTTTGTCTTTTTGTGTCAAAGATATATACAGGTTTTGGTTCGCCACTATAAGCATCTCAAAGTTTGATACAGGTTTAGTAGAACTCATCAGGGTAGTTCTATTCAACTTTTTTAGATACAATCATTTTTCTACATCAGGGTATTTTAGTCAGGAAGACGGAGAAGAGAAGGAAAAAAAAAGCAAAAATTGTTTTGCAAGTATTGTGAAGTAAATGATCATTTCATAAAGAATTGTCCAAAACAGGCTGCAAAAGAGGCAAAGAAAAAAGAGGTTGGAATGGTTGTTGCAGAGGCCTCGAAAACAGAGTCTGCTAATCTAGTGCAGAATGAAGAATGGGCGTTTACTACTGTTTGCAATTTTGACCCATCCTCTCCTTAATGGTGTATGTCTGCAATAGACTTAGATGTTTGGTACTTTGATAGTGGGGCAACCAAACATAATTCTTCGCAGCACAGTGTCTTCATTTCACTCGAGCCTGCCCTACAAGGAATACTATCACATGTGTCAACAACTCCTTTTATCCTATTATGCGAGTTGGTAAGATCATTTTGACTATTGTTGATGGTAGTTCTTTCACATTGTGAGATGCTCTATTTGTGCTAGGGATCAAGAAGAATCTGTTATCAGTTTAAGCTTTAGCCAAGATTGGTTTGGTTGTGAAATTCGTTGATGATAGATGTAGAGTTCATGATATGTCAAATGGAGACATGATTATTGCTTCTAGAATTCTATGTCGTGGGTTGTATAAGCTCATAGACTATGAAAAATCTGTGAATGATTCAGCATGTGCAATACATGATTCTCAGGCTATACCAGATGCAAAGCTTTGGCATGCACGCTTTGGTCATCTAAAATTTGCTAGTTTGTTACACCTGCAGAAATCTGAAATGGTGTCCTCTTTGCCCAAACTTGAAGCACCTAGTAAACGTGTTTGTGAAGCTTGTATTTTGGGAAAAATGCAATGTTCATCCTTCCCAAAAGATGGTTCAGTTTGAGCTACTCAGAAATTGCAACTTGTACATAATGATGCTTATGGTCCTATGTAGACACCTTCTTTTGGAAACTATCTTTACTTTGTGACTTTCATTGATGATTTTTCCACGCATGCATGGGTATATCCATTGAAAGCAAAGTCCGAAGTGTCTATGTGCTTCAAACAGTTTCTAGTTTTGGTTGAAAATCTGTCAGCATGTAAAATGGGTAACTTCTGTTTTGATTGAGGGGGGAATGTATGTCTTCTGACTTTAAAACATTTCTGGCTGAACGTGGGATAAAACACCAGTGTATAGTGCCATATACACCTCAACAAAATGGATTTGTTGAACAGAAGAACAAGTCACTCATGGAGATGGCAAGGTGTATGGTCAAGAGTCAGGCTCTACCACATAGTTTCAGGCTTGAAGCCATTATGTGTACAGCATATGTACTTAACAGATGTCCCACTAAATCATTTCAGTATATCACTCCATATGAGGCTTGGGATGTTCGTAAGCCATTTGTTGCTCACCTGCATAGGTTTGGTTGTCTGGCATATGCATTAGTGCATGAACAACATCGCAAGAAATTGGATGATAAAGCAATAAAATGTATTTTTGTTGGGTACACTTCTGAAATCAAAGGCTATCATCTGTATCATCCACAGACTAAATGCATTTTGGTTAGTCGTGATGTGCATCATGTAAATCTGCATCAAAAATGGAATGATCTGCATCATCACATGAAACGTGTAAAGGCTAAGACCTTGCCTCATTAGGACCAGCATTATATTGTTCACCTGTAAAAGGAGGCAATTAAGTGTCATACATGTCTTTGGAGCTAACTGATGTCTCCTTAGTACATGAAAGTGATGGCTGAATAGCATCTTCCACAAAAACAACATCACGGCTAACCAAAATGCGTTTAGCCTATGGATGATACAGATGACAGCCTTTGTTTTCAGACTTGTACCCAACAAAAATACATTTCATTGCTTTATCATCCAATTTCTTATGATTTTGTTCAAGCACTAATGCATATGCCAGACAATCAAAAACACATAGACGAGAAACAGATGGCTTGTGACCATGCCAAGCCTGATTGAAGTGATAGACTGCAGTGCTTTAGTGGGATACTTGTTAAGCACATATGCTACACACATGATAGCCTCAAGCCAGAAAATATGTGGTAAAGTCTAACTCTTGACCATACATCTCGCCATCTCCATGAGTGACTTGTTCTTCCTTTCAGCAACTCCATTTTGTTGAGGGGTATACGGCATTGTACACTGATGTTTTATTCCACATTCAGCCAAAAATGCATTAAAATCTGAAGACATGTATTCCCCCCCTCGATCAGAATCGAGGGTGCCCATTTTACATGCTGATAGATTTTCAACCAAAACCAGAAACTGTTTGAAGCACATAAACATTTCCGACTTTGCTTTCAATGGATATACCCATGCATGCCTAGAAAAATCCTCGATGGAAATCACGAAGTAAAGATAGTTTCCAAAAGAGGATGTCTGCATAGGACCACAGACATCATTGTGAACAAGCTACAATTTTTGAGTAGTTCGAACTGAACCACCTTTTGGGAACAAAGAATGCTACATTTTGTCCAAAATACTGCCTTCACAAACATGTTTACTAGGTGCCTCAAGTTTGGATAGAGAGGACACCATTTCATATTTTTGCACGAATAGAAAACTAGCAAAAATTAGATGACCAAAGCATGCATGCCATAGCTTTGCATCTGACATAGCCTGAGAATCATGTACTCCACATGCCGAATCATTCACAAATTTTTCATAGTCTATGAGCTTTTACAGCCCACGACATAAAATGCTAGAAGCAATAATCATGTTGCCATTTGACACATCATGAACTATACATCTCTCATCAACAAATTTCACAACCAAGCCAATCTTGGCTAAAGCTAAAATTGATAACAGATTCTTGTTTATCCCTGGCACAAATAAAGCATCCGACAATGTAAAAGAACTACCATCAGTAGTAGTCAGAATGATCTTACCAGCTCCCATGATAAGATAAGAGGAGTTGTTGGCGCATGTGACAGTATTCCCTGTAAGTGTAGGCTCGAGTGAAGTGAAGAAACTACGCTGCAAGGTAATATGTTTGGTTGCCCCACTATCAAAGTACCAAACATTTGAGTCTACTGCAGACATACACTGTTCAGGAGAAGATGGGTCAAAACTGCAAACAGTAGTAAACGCCCATTCTTCATTCTTCACTAGATTAGCAGACTTTGTTTTCAGTGTAGAGGCCTCTGCAACAACCATTCAAGCCTCTTTTTTCTTTTCCTCTTTTGCAGCCAATTTTGGAAAATTATTTATGACATGATCATTTGCTTTACAATACTTGCAAAATAATTTCTGCTTTGCTGTTTTCTTTTCATCTCTGTCATCCTTCTTTGATTGTGTAGAATTAGCAGATTTTTGCTTACTAATAGAAGAGCTCCATTTACCTTTGCCCTTCTGACTAGCCAAGAAAGCGTGATCTGCAACATGTATAATGGACCTATTCTGCCTAGACTCATCTTCCTGCAATAGAACAGAGACTAAATCCTCAATTTTCAAGGCATTTAGATTGTCTTTCATCATCAAACGAAGAGTAGAAGAAAAACTCTGGTATGAATCAGGAAGGCCATTGAGAACCGTCTGCACAAAGACTTCATTAGCAGAAATCAATTGTTCCTTCTCTTTGATCTTTGTCAAAAAATTATCCATGGAATCACCTTCATTCATGTGCTTACTCTCCAACTCTTTTTGGAGGTAAGCAACATGAGCCTCATTCCTTGCCTAGTATAAAGTGGTAAGTGTATCCCAAGCATCCTTAGCTGTTCTGCAAGAGCGAATGTGAGGAATAATGGCACGTTTGATAGACAAGGCTATCAATGCATGTGTCTGAGCATCTCTGCCATCCCAATGAATTTTCTCTGCAGTAGATGCAATAGGAACTGCAGCACGAACAAGAATTTGCAAAATATCACCATCTTCATTTGCATCAGCTTCAATACCTATATTTGCAGGTGTAATAGGATGTTTTTCAACACCTTGCATAATATTCCACAATCCTTTTGCAACCAATACATGATGCATCATATAAGCCCATAATGGGTAATTCGTACCATCTAGCGTATCCTCAACAGCCAACATACAAAATACATCATTGTTTTCATCCATGAATACATGATGCATCATATAAGCCCGTAATGGGTAATTCGTACCATCCAACTGATCCTCAACAGCCAACATACGGAATACATCACTGCAGCACGAACAAGAATTTGCAGAATATCACCATCTTCGACGTCATTTGCATCAACTTCAATACCTGTATTTGCAGGTGTAATAGGACGTTTTTCAACACCTTGCACAATATTCCATAGTCCTTTTGTGACCAATACATGATGCATCATATAAGCCCATAATGGGTAATTCTTACCATCTAGCTTATCCTCAACAGCCAACATACGGAATACATCATTGCTTTCAGCCATGGCCACTGACTAAGATACCCTGATGTAGAAAATTGATATCTTCTAATTACCCTGAGTATGCTCACCAAATTTCGTACAATTCTGAGACTATGACTGGAGAGGTGTTGACGACGCCCTAGATGAAGCGACGACCTGCTCTGATACCAATTGTTGGAGTTTGAGGTCTACGGAAGCATACAAATAGCACAACGAAGAAGAAGAAGCTTGGAGCACAACACACAATACTGAATGTATTACCACTACATAAGTAACTCGTTAGGGCAATATGCATATATACAAGCTAGGGGAAAAAAACCTCCAATAGAGGGAAAAAAGTGTCTCGACAGTCCTAGTGTGTTCACACACATCACTAGCTAAATATATCAACATAGGCAATAAGCTTAAAGCTTTGCAGAAAGCTTCAAACTTTTTCTGTGGAATAGCTTTGGTGAATATGTCTACCACATTATCTTGTGTAGGCACATATACTAAATCAATATCTCTTGCATGAAGGTGCTCTCTAACATAGTAATAATGCACCTCAATATGTTTGGTTTGTGCATGAAGCACTAGATTTTGTGCACATGATGTCAACACATGCAGCAAGTGACAGGTCAGCCCCCACTAGGCAATAAGCTTAAAACTTTGCGGAAAGCTTCAAACTTTTGCTACGGAATAGCTTTGGTGAATATGTCTGCCACATTATCTTGTGTAGGAACATATACTAAATCAATATCTCCTGCATGAAGGTGCTCTCTCACATAATAATAATGCACCTCAATATGTTTGGTTCATACATAAAGCACTAGATTTTGTGCAAAAGCCAATGTACTTTAACTATTACTAAGAATATGCATAGCAACATTAGTCTCCATGCAAAGATCCATCAATATGTATCTCAGGCATATACACTCCACTATAACTATGAAACTTTCGTGCACTCAACTTCACACCTCGATGTTTCCACTTTAGGTTGCTTCTTAAGCAACCAAGATATGCATCAACCTCCAAGGAAAAAGAAATACCACTAGTAGATACGCAAGTATCATAACAACTAGCCTAATCACTATTTGTAAAAACAAGCAAGCATGGTTGAATATCTCTACCCTAAAAGAGACCTAAACTCAAAGTTCCTTTGAGATATCTAAACACATGTTTCACGACTTTCAAATGCTTAAAGCCAGGGCTATGCATGAATTGACTCAACTGGAAAGCTACATACTATATATCCAACCTTGTGTTGCATGCATATATAAGACATTACGCGGCTTACTGATAAAGAGAAGTGTCAAAAATGCATCACTGGAAACCTCAACTGAGAACATAAATCCTATCTCTGCTGGTGTGGAAATTGTCTTGCAATCCTCAAAGTCAAAATGCTAGTAGTTTTCCAACATACTTTGTTTGATGCATAGCAATTCCCCCCTCAATGGATACAAATTAGATTTCAAGATAGTAGCTCAAAAGACCAAGAAAAGTGACATCAAAAGTATGTTGCAAATCATCCATAAGGATATCAAGTTTTGCATCACATGACTGAATCAAGAGTATGTCATCAACATAAAGAACAAGCATTGTAATATCAGCCCCATCTTTGTGTACATAAAGTGTGCTTTCGATGGGAATACATGTGAAGCCAAGAGAAATCAAGTGCTTATGGATTTTATCATACCATGCATGTGGAGCTTGCTTGAAACCATACAAGGCTTTATGCAAGCGAAAAACCATATGTTCTTGCCTTTTCATGGAAAATTTAAGATGTTGCTTCACATGAACCTCTTCTTGCAAATCACCATTCAAAAAAATTGGTTTTATGTCCAATTGATGTACTTTCCAACCTCATTGGGCAGCCAATGCAATATGATTCAAGAGATTAAAGACTCACAGATTGAGTATGACTACAATCAATCTATAGTAAGTCATCAAATAATAGTGAGAATAAGTAACTTTCAAGTTGAGCAAAGATTGCTCTAAAGAAAGGGAAAAATTTGTGTGCCTAATTCCCAAGAAGGGAAGTTTAGAAAGCAAGTCATTTTTGAAAACCGATGTATCATGTGCAAGACATCCTAGTATTAAGAAAACTTTATAATAGATTCATGCATATTTTAGTAGCCAAAGATGATCATAGATGTTAAGAATTTTGTGAGTGAGTCAATGTTTTTATCTAAATAAGGCAAAGAGAATACATCCTCCAAATTTCTTACAACCATTGGAGGTTAGTATTTCTATGGATTTCATAATGGGTTTACCTAGGACACCTCAGCATAAGAATGTTATTCTTATAGTGGCTGATCGATTGAGTAAAATGGCATATTTTATTACTACTAAGGAAGCAATGAAAGCTCTACAAATTGTGGAAATGTTCATTCAGAACATCTTCAAATTACATGGTTTACCTAAGTCCATAGTCTCATACAAAGAACCAAGATTCACAAGAAATTTTGGGAAACATATGTTTAACAAATTACAAGTTCAAATTAAGTTAAGTAGTGGAGAGCGTCCACAAACAAACGATTAGAACAAAAGAGTAAATCAGATACTAGAAGATATGCTTCCCCCATATATTTTAGAAAAGCAAACAAATTCGAATAGTTTCCTTCTTAGTTCGAAACGCAAAACTTCTTAGTTGCCACCTTTTGAAGTGAATTTATGGTTGTGTTCCGCACAATACATCTTCTGTAGGACTATCGAGAAAATCTCCTAGTGCTTTAAATTTCTCATAGATATGCAAGGTAGTTTAAAGATAGCTCAATACAATCTGCAACAAGTTGTTGAGAGGGTTAAAGCTTTTGTAAACAGACATCGCACACCACGAATGTTCCAAGAAGGCGATCTTCTATTCTTACAATTTCCCTTACGTTTTTCATTGACACTGGATCAAAAACCCAAGTTGTCACCTAGATTTTGTGGACCTTGGACAATAATCAAGAAGACTGGTGATGCCACATACAAGTTACAATTACCAAATGATTGTTAAGTTCATCTAGTTTTCCATGTTAGCAAGTCGAGATCATACATTTCTCGACATGAAAACTATATAGATGTTATAATTGTTTTAGGAGATAGAACATCTAAGCCAAATGTTCTTTTCAGATTTCTGAACAAGAGAGAACAGGAGTTGTGAAATTGCTCCTTACCAAAATATTTAGTAGCATGGACAAACCTTCCACTCGCAGATGCTACTTTCGCAAACATTTTTCCATTCACGACAATGATCTTTAGAATGGGAGAGAGTGTTTAGATTTATTTAGACCTCCATGGTCTATCGATCAAGGACCCTAGACAAGCCCCCAGGGAAGAGAAGGCTCTACCACAAGTCCATGTATTAGATGGGAGTTATTCCATATTTTCAGAGTGGCCATATGAGGAGTTTTTGGGTCTTGTAGAGGATTCTAGATGTGCACAAGGGCAAGGGCTATTAAGGTTGGGAGTGGCAAGTAGCTAATCGAAATCTGACAATCTCACATGTATCCTAGTAAGTCTCCAATTTTAGATGGCAAGATTTTGTTAGATAGGTGGCACCAAATACAGGACTTAAGACAGGACATACTTTTTCTGTCATCACAACTTCTGCTTGTCTCTCTTCAGCATTGCAGAGGTGGCTCATTCACGTGATAAGAAGTCTCAAACTCTAAACAGGCTTCCTTCTCTTTCTTCATCATCACATAGGTACTCTGCATTCATGTAATAAGAAGACTCGGACTGTAAACATCGAAAAATTCAGTTATAACAAAGTGGAGTACATCTGCTTCTTATCATCACCTGTAAAGCTAGGAAGCAATTAAAATGCCATATAAAGCACACAAAATTGAGTGTCCCACACATTAAGTGTCCCAAATCCTACAGTTATAATGCATATAAAGAACCTCTTAAGGACTTCAACACTACAAATATTTGCCCCTCAAGAATCCTAAGGAGAAATATCATCATAAGATCAAAATTGCCTGATCTCGAATTCTGCCCTACCAACAAGAAAGAACAAAACAGACCACAAGACAGAAAAAACAGATTCTGTGAATTGCAAAATAATCGGTAAACCTTCGAAAGCCCACCCTGCACAATCGCTTGCCAACTTATTCCTCGATATACTATTGATAGGACCCTCTCACTACTTCAAATGAATCGTACTCCATAATTCTCCAAATTTCCATGTCATAGCAACCAACAACACCTTCCATCCACTTATAGAATAGAATAGAATAGAAGTAACAATACAGCAGATGTACATGCCATAGCAACCAGGAACACCTTCTATCCACTTTTACTAAAGACTAGAATATTGCTTAGACTACATTCATATTTCATAAGAAAAATCGCATGGAGTTAACGCTCTCAGGATACATCTTAACCAACATTAAATCAACCACAAAGTGCACGTAGATTTGCCTGCTGATGGATGAAGCATCCTCCCATCTGATTCTTTAGCTAAGATAAATGAAGATAAATGAAAAGAAACCAAGTCCATCACATGGGTATTCATAAATTCCTGAAGCAAAAACCTATGTCCATTCAAAGAAGCCCTCACTGTCATGTACAGCAGATGTGTAGCAGTTTTCAGGTTTCCATTAAAACAAAGGTGAATATCCGCATCAAATCGCACTATACACTATCCAGTTTCTTAAGTCCTATTAACCAATAGTAATCAGTAAAACAATTCAAATGGCTGCATGGGTTGTGACAAAACTACCCCTGTTCCCCATCAACTGAGAAATAAGTACTCAAGCCCAACTCACCAGACTGTAAACTCATGTCAAATGCCTTCTGAATCTAAAAACTTAAAAGGCAGCCATGGTATCCCTGATTATTTATATTCATAATAAACTTTATCCAAACCTGCATCTCATGTCCCAGTAACAAGAAAACTTGTAGAGTCAAAAAGATTTGGGGCTATTGCTAAAAAAGTGCATGTAGACAACTGCACAGCTACTGAGCTTTTGTGTACAAGCTTAAGGTAATACACTAAACTGAACATTACACAGCAAATGCGTAATTCCTATGCCATGTCCAACCCTGCCAATAAAACTCGTGGTACCAAACACATTGTACAGAATGGTATAAAACCTATGGAAGCAGGTGACTATTTCCAGACAAAATTACCTAAGCAATTGATACAGAGAATCTAAGATTTTATAAAAAGGAACAAAATGGTCATTGACCAAGGCAGCTGATCAACGCACTACAACATGCACCCTACTAAAAGATACAGTTAGGGGTGATGAATGTTTATGTGAATAATGAAATCTATACAGAATAGCTATGCACATATATTGACATTATATTAGTGAAGACTGAAGCACAACTTCCATGCTTACTCCTCCCTCACTTAGTTTCATCTTCAATATCCCAACTTAGATCCTCCTCATCTTCTTGCACAGCCAACCTCTTTCTTATCTCATCTCTAGGCACATCAGGCACCTCCCAGCTTGTATCACTCATTGATGACCTTTTTCCATCATTGCTACTTGACTCCTCATCTTCAGGGACGTCCCAGCCCACATCATCCTCATCCTCGGTTGATGGCTTTGAATTACCTTTACTCCCTGAGCCTTCACTGACCTGGCCTTGATTCGGTAATCCCAATTTACTTTTCGATGGTTCCAACCTTTCACTGCCCCCTTGCGAGCCCTCCACTAATTTCTGTGAGGGTAGCATATCTTCAGAACCATCTTTTTGGCTAGGAGGTTCAGTACTACCAACACCCTCCTCGAACTCTTCTTCAATATCCCAAGTTAGATCTTCCTCCTCCAATGCATTTGCTCGTTTTACCAAATCAGCACGGGCCTCTTCCATTTGCTGGAGCTTGTGCAATCGGTAAAAATACCTTGTCCAAAAGACATCCTCACTAACAACAGCAGGAACAAATCTAAGCAGAAGTCCTTGGAGAAAGACATTCTCTTTGAGGAGGGTTTCAATGTATTCTTTCTTTTGAGAAAGGTCAAAAGAAGCTTTCCACGAAGTGTAATCAACAATGTCACTGGGTTCATCACAGTAAGTACTGCTATCATGCTGCATAGCCTCAACCTGTGCCTCAAACCAACTATATTTACCGCCGGCGATGGGAACAGAAGCACTGCTGTACCTGGATAAAGAAGAAGGCGAGGATGTTGCACCACCACCAGAGGCACGTTCTTCCTCAATTCTAAGGACGGCCTCTTTACCTTGAGCGATAAGATCAGCAGTTCCACGCCACACTGAGCTTGAGAGCTCCTCCACAACTTGCCCGACAGACTCGATTCCCTCCTGCGCCATAAACGCACCTGTTTCCAGCGACATTGGTAAATCCTTGACTGCATGGGCAGCTACTTCTGCTATCATTTGTGTTTCTTTTTTCAATTCGATACCAAACTCTTCAAGATCCTTGCGATAGGCATGTATAATGCCTTCGGATTTCAATGTCAAGGACTTTACCAAACTTCCTAAGCTCCACAGTCCCGTGCTTTCCTCTGCTTGATCGCTCTTGGATAAAATAGAGGTTGACGATCTTGAGTCTGTCATGCCTTCGACATCAGTCGAAATTACGCCGTCCCTTTCGGATGATCCTACCAGATCGGAATGTAATTCGCGATCGTTTTCTTCGTCCCTCAGGCATGCGACAACCTTTGCCGAAGTGTTTAGGGTTTCTGATCCTTGAGACGTACAGGGAAGATCGTCACGGGGAACAGCCAAAATGTCCTGCAGCTTAAAATCCGAAAAGAAGGAAGACTTCAGAAAATTCATGGCTACGAAGGTAGTGCCGCAGAGAATCGCTTCTGGCTTAGCGCTCAGAAAGCGGCCATGTACAGAAGGACAATGAAGAGCACGAAAGAACTTGTACCCTTTTGAGATTTTGGATAAAAACTAAAAGGAAAATACATGGGGGGTATAAACAAAGAATCGATGAGCAGCAGCAGTCGGCCGCGGGCCTTTTTATTCAGATGTCCGACGGGCTATACCGTATAGCCAGCGACCAATGAGTAAAAATGTAAAAAAATTCGAAAAATGATCACCCATACTTTTCTCTTAAAAGAGATTCGACAGAAGACTAGTCTCCTTGGAACTGTTTCTGGAAAGCATAAATCTGAATTTGCTCTAAATTCTTTTGTAATGCTGCAGGATTCAATATGGACAGGATGGACTAAACTTGATGAAAATAGGCCTATTAGCATAAGGATGAACAAGTACAGGAAAAAGGGATATGATTGTTGGATGTCCTTACTCAACAACAACAACAAAGTTGTTGAGAAGGATGTTATATTAAATACTGACAATTTAACTTTTGGTTGTAAACAGTTGTTGTTGGAGGAGAGGAAATTGCTGATTCAATATCTTGAAGGATGTAACCACTGTAAAGAAATCTATTATGAATTATGGAATATGTTGAACAATGCATTGTTAGAGTGTTAAATTATTAATGTATTAATGTGTTTTTGATGTTTTTGATATAGCAGCTGAAGGTTCGTGAGGAGCGTGCAAGGCGTGAAAGGGCGGACATCAATAATCCGAATTATAATTTATTTAGCTTGTAAATAAACCCTCGTAGAAGGCTCTATTGTTAGAAACAGTTAGAAAAGTAATGGTTAGAATAAGGGTCGTTGTAGACCACAGTTTCTATTATTGAAAGCAATGGCTTTCTGCAAAAGTTACCAACTTTTAGTTTCATGCTTGCTTTTTGAAGCCGCTCTCATGTAACCACTCTTTTCGACATAATCAAAAGTTCCTATAAATACATGCACTCTGTGGACTGTTGAAACAGAGTGCATGGGGGGAGATTGCACCCAATACTGCATTCAGTCTCGTCTCTTGTTGTCTCTATTTCTCTGTGTGTTTTCTACGTCCGTAATCTCTGTATGCGCGTGAGCAAGATCCTGACAACAGTGGTATCAGAGCTCTGCACGTGTCAATACGGAGGGTTCTGTTCTTTGTTCGTGATTCTGTTTCCAATTCCGATTCCAGTTTCTGGTTTCTGTTCTAGTTCCAGTTCCAGAACCAGAACTTACGTTTACACCTACGTTTACACTTACGTTTACTCCTACGTTTACACCTACGTTTACTCCTTCGGCTTACTGCAAGGCGTCAACTAAGGCAAAGTTTACTCCTACGTTTACACCTACGTTTACTCCTTCGGCTTACTCCAAGGTGTCGACTAAGGCAAAGAACTTAGGCAATACATTGGCAACATTGGCACCCAAGGCTCCCTTGGCGATCGTTGGCTACGCATGAGGCAACTTTTGATTTTGAGTGGCAATAGAGAGTTTGAGATTCCCTAAGGTAGGAGGATTTGAACCCACAACCTCCTACTTACAAGGGAAGTACTTTTACCACTACACTCTTTCTTGGAGTTGTCACTCAAGTTCTCTCCTCTTCAATTTAACATAACTTGCAATTTTTCTTACTTTTTCAAGGCGGCACGGTGCGACGCGACGCGCCACGTCTCAGGGTACATCCTGTCAGGGTACACTTGTCAGGGTACATCCAAGCAGGGTTCATCCAGGCAGGGTACATCAGGGTACATCCAGACAAGGTACATTCTGCTAGGGTACATTTCCTGAGGGTACATCCCGAGAGGAAAGCACTAGCTTGAGGGTCCAAGGTAACTTTTTTGGGTGAAAAAATTAGGTTCAAGAGACTCAGGTTGAGAGCAAAGAAAGTCTGTAGCAAGAGGGTTTTGTACTCATGGACCCTAGACTATGTCAAGCATCACATGGTTAATCTTAATAATTTAATGACTCCATGAACATTTCCATGCATGTGTTTTTACATGGAACATGCTTTTTTTTTTTGTTCAATGATGGAACATGTGATTGGCTATCCATGTTTATTATTTTATCAACTGAGGTCATTTGTCTTTTCAACTGAGGGGCATGTTATGAATTATTGATTATGTTGAACAATGCATTGTTAGAGTGTTAAATTATTAATGTATTAATGTGTTTTTTATGTTTTTGATATAGCAGCTGAAGGTTCGTGAGGAGCGTGCAAGGCGTGAAAGGGCGGACATCAATATTCCGAATTATAATTTATTTAACTTGTAAATAAACCCTCATAGAAGGTTCTATTGTTAGAAACAGTTAGAAAAGTAATGGTTAGAATAAGGGTCGTTGTAGACCGCAGATTATTGAAAGCAATGGCTTTCTGTAAAAGTTACCAACTTTTAGTTTCACGCTTGGTTTTTGAAGCCGCTCTTATGTAACCACTCTTTTCGACGTGATCAAAAGTTCCTATAAATACATGCACTCTGTGGACTGTCGAAACAAAGTGCATGGGGGGAGATTGCACCCAATACTGCGTTCAGTCTCGTCTCTTGTTGTCTCTATTGGCTATCCATGTTTATTATTTTATCAACTGAGGTCATTTGTCTTTTCAACTGAGGGGCATGTTATGAATTATTGATTATGTTGAACAATGCATTGTTAGAGTGTTAAATTATTAATGTATTAATGTGTTTTTTATGTTTTTGATATAGCAGCTGAAGGTTCGTGAGGAGCGTGCAAGGCGTGAAAGGGCGGACATCAATATTCCGAATTATAATTTATTTAGCTTGTAAATAAACCCTCGTAGAAGGTTCTATTGTTAGAAACAGTTAGAAAAGTAATGGTTAGAATAAGGGTCGTTGTAGACCGCAGTTTATATTATTGAAAGCAATGGCTTTCTGTAAAAGTTACCAACTTTTAGTTTCACGCTTGGTTTTTGAAGCCGCTCTTATGTAACCACTCTTTTCGACGTGATCAAAAGTTCCTATAAATACATGCACTCTGTGGACTGTCGAAACAAAGTGCATGGGGGGAGATTGCACCCAATACTGCGTTCAGTCTCGTCTCTTGTTGTCTCTATTTCTCTGTGTGTTTTCTACGTCCGTAATCTCTGTATGCACGTGAGCAAGATCCTGACACCAGTGGTATCAGAGCTCTGCACGCGTCAATACGGAGGGTTCTGTTCTTTGTTCGCGATTCTGTTTCCAATTCCCATTCCAGTTTCTGGTTTCTGTTCTAGTTCCAGTTCCAAAACCAGAACTTACGTTTACACCTACGTTTACACTTACGTTTACTCCTACATTTACACCTATGTTTACTCCTTCGGCTTACTCCAAGGCGTCGACTAAGGCAAAGTTTACTCCTACGTTTACACCTACGTTTACTCCTTTGGCTTACTCCAAGGTGTCGACTAAGGCAAAGAACTTAGGCAATAACTTAGGCAATACATTGGCAACATTGGCACCCAAGGCTCCCTTGGCGACCGTTGGCTACGCATGAGGCAATTTTTAATTTTGAGTGGCAATAGAGAGTTTGAGATTCCCTAAGGTAGGAGGATTTGTTCAGTGATGGAACATGTGATTGGCTATCCATGTTTATTATTTTATCAACTGAGGTCAGTTGTCTTTTCAACTGAGGGGCATGTTATGAATTATTGATTATGTTGAACAATGCATTGTTAGAGTGTTAAATTATTAATGTATTAATGTGTTTTTTATGTTTTTGATATAGCAGCTGAAGGTTCGTGAGGAGCGTGCAAGGCGTGAAAGGGCAGACATCAATATTCCGAATTATAATTTATTTATCTTGTAAATAAACCCTCGTAGAAGGTTCTATTGTTAGAAACAGTTAGAAAAGTAATGGTTAGAATAAGGGTCGTTGTAGACCGCAGTTTCTACTATTGAAAGCAATGGCTTTCTGTAAAAGTTACCAACTTTTAGTTTCACGCTTGCTTTTTGAAGCCGCTCTCATGTAACCACTCTTTTCAACGTAATCAAAAGTTCCTACAAATACATGCACTCTGTGGACTGTCGAAACAGAGTGCATGGGGGCAGATTGCACCCAATACTGCGTTCAGTCTCATCTCTTGTTGTCTCTATTTCTCTGTGTGTTTTCTACGTCTGTATAAAGATCCTGACAACAAAATCTCTATGAATGCAGTGGTTGAAGACATCTACAGGGAATTCAAGAAATTTCAAGAACCATTTGACCATATTGTGAAGAAGCTTAACAAGTACTGGGATGTACGATGGAACTCTGCTCAATGGAAGTATAGGTTCAGATGTTTATGGGCCTTTCCTATTTCCTCTAAACACTTTACTCTTCAGTGGCCAATTCTTCACCAAGGTATTTTGACATGCAGCAAAATTAAGAGGATGAATATTGGTGCTTGTATATGTGGAACACTGTTCAACTGAGGATCTTATACACTCTATAGAATGAGAGAAATCAGCTACTCTTCAATGGAGCTCAAAAGTTTTTTTCCACTTGCTCATAGACTTAATGATCCACTCTCTTTTCTAGCTAAAAGAATCAACTATGATGATGATTTCGCACCAGGATTTCAACAAATCTATCAACGGGGTCTCCTAGGAAAGGAGAAAAAGATGGGCACTCAAGCACTCCTAGATGGGCAAACAGGACAACATGCTTTGGTCTATAAGCTTAAGTTCAACTACTATAAGGACTATGTGACTGTGTGCCTTCTATTTCCAAAGTTCTTCAAAAAAGAAGAAGGTGTTTGCTGTTTTCTGGTATTTTTAGGTCAAAATACACAAGGATTTAATCTTTGAGGAGTACAATTCAACCATTTCTACCTCAATAGCATGGAACTTTCCACAGAGTATGACACTCCAAAATTTGAATATTGTGATGACCTATATGATGTCAATAAGTACAGTGACATTGAGACTTCCCATGAATACTTCCCTAGAGTATGTCATGTCCTTTATCTTCCCCTTTACATTGCAATTACCTTTTCCTTGTTGTAAGGATCTTAAATGCACGCTCACATGAAGGATACAGATCTTGAAATCATATAGAAAACAGAGTTGCAAATACACGAGACAGTACACAAGTTTGGGTGCAATCTCCCCCCACACACTCTCTATTGGACGGGCCTATAGAGTGCATGTATTTATAGGATTTTCTATTATGTCAAAAATAGAGATTACAATGAGGGTAGCTTCATAATGCAAGCATGAAAGTAAAAAGTTTCTCTTTTTTACAAAAATCCTTTGCTTTTATTTACATAAATTGCGATCTACAACAATCCTTATCCTAACCACTATTTTTACTACTTTTTCTAGAAAGAACCCTTTATTTGGGTCTTTATTTACAAACTATTTATAAAATATAAGTCCTATTATTTGTGTCCAGACACATCCAAAATCTCCACGCTCATTCATGCCCTCGTGAACCTTCAACTACTATATCAAAACACCAAAACACACTAATAACTCAATAAAAACTCAATAAATTCAACTCTAAAATTTCAAAATTCAGCATATTCCATAATTGATAACACTCCCGTTACTAAATTTGTAACTTTATATCTATTGAGTGTGTGTAGAAGTGCAAGAGACAAACAAGAAAAAGCACAAACACAAAAAGACACACAAAGAAGATGGATGGTTGGAATGATTCTCTATCTATAAATGATCAATAATATGAGAATGAATGAAAATCACTTGAAGAATAATTTTAAGGGTATTGTCTCATAGGAAACCAACTCTATAAAGAGGAAAAAAATATATTTTTACAATTGTGCATACATGAAAGTGAATATTTCCCTACTCTAGAAATGGAAATGGTTCACTCAAGAGTTTTAAGAGGATATTTGTTCTTGAAGGGATAGCCAAGAACATCCTTTTTGTTGGCTTATGGTGACCTAAATTGCACATGGATGTAAGAAGTTACATGGAAAGATGTGACATATGTTAGAGAACCAAATATCCTTTCCAAAAAGATCGAATTCCACTTAGAACTATGATGAATTGTAGCATTTTCTCTTAGTGGAAAATTGTTTTTGTTGAACCTACTAGCCCACCAGCAAGAGGTTCCCATGTAGAATACATTATAGTAGCAATAGAATATTTGACAAAGTGGATAAAAGTGAGAGATGCTCAAACCATTAAAAAAAGTTGTTTGAAAGAGATCTTTACTACATATAGTTTACTTATTGAGATAGTTAACGATAAGGGAACTCATTTTATAATTGGAGTTATTGAACACCTATTAGAAGAGCTTCTAATAGTGCATAAGAAATCAGCTCCCTCTCATCCTCAAGCTGATGGTCAAGCTGAGAGTATTAACAAGATTCTATGTATGGTACTCACAAAACTAGTGAACAACAAGTGCTCTGATTGGGACAAACAATTGCATCATGCAATTTATGCCTACGAGTTGCTTCAAAATAGTGCCAAGAATGGCACCATTCAATTTGGTGTATGGACAGAATGCTATATTACCTATATAATTTCTCATTCCTATATTGAGAATTGTAGAGACATACAAGTGGATTGGTCATTAGTTATCCAAGCATGAGGATCTATTAGAGCAATTATAGGACACAAGATTGAGAGTTGTAGTAGACATTTACACTACAAAAAGATGTCAAAAATCTTATTATGAAACTCACATCAAAGATAAGGGTTTACAAATGGTCCATGGCTTCAAAAAAGAGGCCATGGACCATTTTTAACCAACAAAATCTCCACTAAAGGAGCTTCCCAGTAAGCAAACTTGGAGGTTGAGATTTTATCAAATTACATAAGTGGATGCCCTATCAAGAGATACCTTGAACCCTCGACAGATGATGTAATGGAAAGACTTTAAATTGCTAAGGATTGAAAGGTTGAGGAACTAAGAATTAGAGAGGAAGTTCAAGAAAAAGCTAGGCAAAGGATCCTTCGACATAAGTGACCAATGCAAGGGCTTTTTGAGCCTCTTCATTCCAAACCTATTCAAGTATTCATGTTGAGAGTAATAAATGAAAAACTATTGGAAAACACACCATTTTATGTATCATGTTGGAACCAAAGTTCAGCGGAAAAAAATGGCTCACATGTACCCAAGCATAGCAAAGGGCGTGATACGTATGGAATTCGGGGCACTTTTTTCCCTCTTTAGGAGGGTTTTTTCCCCCGGCTTGTACATATGCCTATAACCCTAACAGATCACTTATCTTTGTACATTCACTTCGTAATAAATTTACTATTGTGTGTCGTGCTCCGAGCTTCTTCTTCTTTCTTGTTTTGTTTGTGTGCTTCCGTAGACCTCAAACTCCAACAATTGGTATCAGAGTTATGCTAGAGTTAGATGTCTACGAAAGCATGCAAACAGCACGTGGAAAAAGAAGAAGCTTGGAGCACGACACAAAATACTGAATGTATTACCACTAGAATATGTAAAGATAAGTAATCCGTTAGGGTTATAAGCATATATACAATCCAAGGGAAAAAAACCTCCTAAAGAGGGAAAAAAGTGCCCCGACGGTCCTAGTGTGTTCACACACATCACTACCTAAATATATCAACAAATCCCCCCTCGGAGTGATGTGGTGAACAAGGAGTTGGCACTCATGTATAAGGAAGTGCCAAGCTATGTGGAATCAATCCACAAAAGGAAGTAAGCCCAAAGCTTTGCAGAAAGCTTCAAACTTCTCCCCAGATAGAGCCTTTGTGAAAAGGTCTGCAATGTTCTCCTACATGGGCACATATGCCAAGCTGATCTCTCCGGAAGAGAACCTCTCCCTTACATAATGATAATGCACCTCAATGTGCTTAGTGCGAGCATGGAACATAGGGTTCCTCGCAACTGCCAATGCACTCTGACTATCAGTGAAGATGGTGGTGGCAGAAGACTGACCAACACCCAAATCAACCATAAGGCATCTGAGCCACACACACTCAACAGTTGTTGTGAAAGCTGCCCTATACTCAACCTCACAACTAGAACAACAGGCTGCTTCTTGCTCAACCAAGATACACATGAGCTACCAAGCATGAGTCAAAAGCCACTAGTGGACACATGAGTGTCATAGCAAGCAACCCAATCAGAATCAGAAAAAGCATGTAAATCTAGCGGTAGTGGTCCCCCCTTGGGATAAAATAATCCAAGTAGCCGAGTACCACTCAAGTAGTGAAAGATGCACTTAACTGCCTGCAAATGCTTGACTCCTGGGCAATGCATAAACCTGCTCATATGTGAGACAACAAACTGAATATCTAGTCGAGTAATGCATAAGTAAATCAAGCATCCAACAACCTACTGATCGAGAACAACATCAAATGCATCTCAAGCATCATGAAGACTCAATCGTAAACATGTCTCCATAGGAGTGGCAATAGGTTTACAGACTTCAAGGCCAAAATGCTGCAATAATGTGTCAATATATTTCGTTTGACACAAAACAATTCCACCATCAAAATGCATAAACTGAATGCCCAAGTAATGATGCAAATGCCCCAAATCAAACATCTCAAATGAGGCATGCAAATCAGCCTTAAAATCAGAAATATGCTTGTCATGAGTGTTGGTGCAAGAAAATCCAAGCCCAGATACTTGGATGATTAGCATATTCTCATGGACCCTTATATAATCAATCCCTTGTAAAATCAATTACATTTACCTTCGTAAAAGAGCCATATTTCCACGAGGAGTTAGGAAGCATCAAATATTGATTTATTTGGTGATTGATTGATGATAAAATATATCCTATAGTTTAGGATTTACTTTTAGGTGAACTTTTGAATTTGAATTCAAAAGAATGGCTCCAAACTCAACTATAAAAGAGAATCAAAAGACTCGCATGATGCCTTGACTTTTGGAGAGCAATAGAGAGGGATCCTATGTGATTTGAGAGCTCACTTCATAGCTCAATCACTTCCCTCGCATTGTGCAATAGATTATTGCCAATGACATTGTATTTTTATGTGATCTAATACATACATTTTCATTACATATTTACTTCACTTCTCTGCCATGACTACATCAGTACAGTGATCTTCTTAGAGGTTATTCTCAGTGTATGATTGATCATTTGTCGTAATTTAAAGCATCATAGATTTCATATACTATCTACTTTATAGCTACAAAATCTCATTATCATTGGTTCTCTCAATAATGAGATATTATCATATCCTTACTCTCTGGTCTGTACTCTGATGCATCCCAAAAATGTCGGGGAAGTCCTATGATTTGCTAAACATCATAATCAACATGTAGTTCATGTTTTTTATTGAAATCACTCATGATTGGTAGTTGTCTAAGTTAATTAGTCAACATCAAAAGGAACTAGGCTAACTGCTATCATGCTCAGAGTAGTGTTCATTATACTGAATAGGTATAGAGACTAAAATAGCAAGTCTATGATCTTAGATCAATGTCCTACCTATATGTTTTGATCCATTGATTAGTGGATCAGGTTCCAAACAACATAGGTGATTACTTATGATCAATAGAAAGCTCAAGTGGCCCACTACACTCTCCAGCACTTGTTCTTGGATGGTGTGAAGCAAGTTTAAGCAAAACCACTTCATCTCTGAAGATTATCCACCATCTCCTCCAACAATGGCATCAGAGCAACAACAAGAAAGATGGGAGATGGATTTCCATCATTTATTGATAAATTGGACAGAAGAAACTACCCAAGATGGTCACGGGATGCAAGCCTACCTTCAAGGGAGAAGTCTATATGGATACATCTCAGGAGATGAAGAGATTCCAACATTCAGGAGCAAACATCAACCCACAAGGGAAGAGAAAGAAAGGTTGACCACATGGTGGGCAAAGGATGCTCTTGCCAGGTCTTATCTACTAAACTCAATATTTGATTTCTTATTGCCTCACATTAGGAATTGCAAGACCTGCCAAGAGACTTGGGAAGTAATTTCTTCATATTTTTCATCAAATACAACAGCTAGGAAGAACCATCTATGTATGGAGTTTACAACCCTAAAAAAGCAATCAAAGCAAAGTGTAGTTGATTATGTGACCAAGATGAAGGATGTGGCTGACCAGCTTGCAAGCATTGGAGAGGAGATAGAAGAAGAACACATAGTAAGGTAGATCATCAATGGTATCAAAGTTGGTGATAATTGGGAGTCTTTGACCACAACAATGGACCTTTATATGGATATGCAGATACTTGACCTCAACACCTTGATGGGGCAACTCTTCACCCATGAGACAAAGCTCAACATAAATGGTGACAACTGTAGAGGTAACCAAACTTCTGCCCTTTATACAGATAAGAATAAAAATAAGGATAAGGGTAAAAGCAAAAAGAATGAAGAAGAGGCTAGTACCTCTCAAGTTAACTACACAGGTAGAGGAAGAGGTACTAGAGGAAGGGGTAGAGGAGGAAAGCAAGATAGGGGGAGATACTACAACACTTCACCTTGCAACATTTGTGACCTTACCAACCACACCACAGAAGAATGCTTCAAGAACACAAGGAATCAAAGGTGAAGAGGCTTTAAAAGAGGGAGCTATGGACAATCCAGAGGCAGATTCAAGAATGGAGGAAGCAATTACAATGACAACTACAACCAAGGCTACAACAACAATTATCAAGGAGGTTTCAGAGGAAGAAGAGATTATAACAACTACACAGAAGACCAAGAGGATCCTCTAATCATCATGAACATGACATCCAAGCAAGTTAAAGATGATGAGCATCTTTTCTATATTGATTCAGGTTGTTCCAATCATGTGGCTGGAAATGTAGCATTGTTATCTGATCTTGAAGAACCCAAAGGGAAGCATGAAGTGCAGACGGGTGATGACACTAGATACTCTGTTGAGAAAATTGGAAATGTCAAAGCCTCTTGTAGCTCAAGTGTAAGCACCACCTCCTTTACTTGTCAATCCGCGGAGACGTGAGGACTGGTATGAAGATCATGGGCGAGTGAAGGCACAAGTGTGTGAGTGAAAGCACACAAGCATGCGCACACATACACACACACACGTGCACATGGTAAGAGCAAAGAGAGGAACAATGGAAAGCTTCTATTACAAAGAGTTCTCTTACAAAAGCTCAAATCTACAACAATCTCTATCATCTAACCAGCAAACCTAAAAAATGAGCTATCTAGCTCTTTTTATAGTTTTTGGACTAGTTTCAGCCATGTCCAGACCTAGTGTCCGACCTAGTTAAAAATTAGGTTCTAGGGCTTATTTGAGGGCTCAAACGGAGTCTAAAAATTATGAAAATTGGTAGGATGATACTTCTAATACTCCTTAAGCTCAAGGACTCCTTGGCTTGAACAAAATGGAGTTATAAAAATATGAAATGGTATTTACAATAGATTTTAGTGATGAAAATCACTATTTTTATAGGGATTCCTTCTGAGAATTTGACATGTGCTTCTTAGAGCTCCCTATATGCTCCTCCTTCTTGTATATTCACTTCTTTGATGCACTTCCATGCTTTGTGCTTGTCCTTGAGTGTCAACACTCCCCCCTCTCGAGTCTGTCATCCCTGACAGACCCTTGTTGTAAAGATTGTTCCATGTAGTGCTTTGAGAGGTAGTGTCCATCCTTTGTATGTGCTTGTTCCTTGGATTCCAGCAAGAATGTGTGGTTGTGAGCTTTCAAAAACTGCGAGTTGCTCAAAAGAGGTTGTCAAGATTGAGTTGGAGCAATTGCTAGCTTTGAATTGCTTCCTAGGTATTGACGGTGTTCCCATGATGTCCTCTAGCTCTTCCAAAGATGATGTTCAGAGTAGTCATGCCAAGCACTCATAACCCATATTGAATGATGGGTAAGTGTGTTAGTGCATGGGTTGAAGAAAAGATATGCCGTGTACACAACCTTGTAATGTGGCCTTATGCATGCTTACTCGGGGAATGCATTGGAAGAAGTATGGTGCAAACATTGGAGGTCTTGAGCGAAGTGCTCAAGGGTGTGCTGATGAAGGGGTCCCTAATCTATCATGGTTATGGTGTTGCAAAAGTAAGGCTTCTTACCATGATGAATGGTCGATCGATGTTGATCTCTTCGTGTTGTACAACCGGCATTGTGATGGGCCATGGGTTGGCCTATTGTTGTCAATGAATGCCCTTGTTGATGGTCCACTGATGAAGTTCTTTGAGTGCCTGGTCCTATCTCCTCTCCAAAGCAATATTTTCCAAATACTGAGAATTTAATTTCATTATATTCCTTGACAAAAAACATTGGGTAACTACACCAATCTTAGTTTCACATGTTCTCTTTAGCTCACCATAAGCAGGAGTCTTCTCATCCAGTATACATACAAGGATTTGTAGGGTACCAGAACTACCCTTTGCAGATATCTCTTTGGATGATCTCGTGCATATAGTAGTTAAGCATCACTCAAGTTGCGGACCTTCAAGCTCTTCCCTTCTACCATGGTAAGGGGGAAGAATAGTTGTGGATGCCATGTTCATGCCAAATTCTGGACATCTAACAGATAAGGCAACAATGATATCATTTGTTATCCAAGACACACTTCTCTCCAATCTGATAAACGTCCAATCATCAATGGCTCCACCTTTAACTAAGCATGAATCATTCATGTTCCATGAGCCAAACCTGGGGACAAGCTTTCTCTCCCCCCCCCTTTTTTTTGTTTACAAAACAATGTCACAAAACAAGAAGACAAAGGTTAGTACCAAAAAAATAGTTTACATGTGTCAATGTGCTCTTGTGCATGGGACTCTCAAATGCTTCTATGCACGGCCGTGTAATGTGGCCCTATGTTAATGCATATTTTGGAAATGCATGACCTGAATGGTGCAAAAGACAAGGTTGTGCAAGGAGCACATGGTTGTCGCTTGTCGAGGCTATCATGTTACTTGCAGATGTTGATGTCGTCTTCATTGGAGGTATCCATTGGACCTTGAAATGATGTAAGCGATGGATTGTTGAGTTCTGGTTGCTCTCCTTTTCGTACCCAACTGCTTCATGCCCGACCCTACTTTCTTCTTGAAATTTCGTTGTCTATTTGATATAGCAATTGTCATGTACTGTTTCTCTTCCTTGTGTGATTGAACTACTATAGATGGCTGAGACTTTGTACAAGAAGGGAGTCTCAATGGGTCTGGATGATACTTCAGAACGAGTATTTGTGGTACTAGGCCACGCGAGAAATACCTACACATGGAGAGGTGAGTTAGTCTTCCCCCCATCATGAACAAATGTAAACACGAGCCATCAAGGTGCTGGAACATCCTCAACCCATGGTACTCAAAGAGAGAAGAACAAAGAGAGACCAAAAGTAAGTTTCACACATCCCATAGGGAGAGGTAGAACCACCATGGACACCGATAGAGTGGACAGACAAAGGGAATCTAGAATACCAGGTGGTAGAGATGATTTTCCTCTACCTAGACCATGTGAACACCCAAGAATATTGAGACCCACTCAGTTAGTAAAGTCCATGAAAAACTACTTTGATGGGACAGGAGATCCCTATGACCATGCAAGTGCTACGAGCAGAGCAAGTAGAAGACATGTTTATGCAATACAATGCATTTGGAGTAACGTTAAAGAACACAGCTTTAACTTGGTTCCAACCATTGCAACAAAGGCAATTTAGGGATATCAATCACTTGTTAGAGCCATTCATCACTGAATTCTCTAAACTTGGAATCAGGCATGATACTTCTTCGTTGATTCATAGTTTCAAATAGACCCCTCAAGAAATAGTTAGACTTGGAGGATGTAGGTTTAGACAATATGTTGAAAGATGTCCGATGCAAGAGTTACCCTCACAGGCCAAGCAAGTGTCTTTGTTTTTAGATGGCCTCTTGAGTTCTAAACTACGCTCCTATGTATATTTGAAGGAACCCAGAACGTTAGAGCAATGTGTAAGAATTTGCATAGACATTGAGGACAACCTTGGAGACACGTTGGAACTCTCAAAGGTCTATAAGGACTCAGATTGTTCATCTCTAGCATCCTCAAAACTTTCTAGCTCGATAGAAGACCTAGCAGAAAAAGTGGCTCAGAAGCTAGGAGTTTCTAGTAAACAGATGCCAAGGTTAACAACAAACAAGCGTTGTTACACCTGTGGTGGTGATCATATGGCAAATGTGTGTCCCAATGCAACACATCCGCAAGCCAACCCTAGTGGCCAATACTGAGAGACGATACACGAATCACACGGCTCATGACTGCCCTTACAACAAACAAGTAGTACGAAACTAACTGCAAGCATAGCCACAACCAGGTAGGTATCAAGGTTAGTAAAATGCTCAGCCTCATTACTATAGGCCTCCTCAAAACTATCCTTATCAGGCTCAACAGAGACCTCAACCTATTTTAGCTCAACAACCACCCCCACTAGCTAATGTCATCTCAGTCTAGTATGCTGGTGCAGAAGAGAACCTCAATAGGGCTTTAGTGCCTTCTTCATCCCTGATCACAAAAAGTGACCCTAATTCTAACAGTTTTGACTCTACTCATGTAGATAGTCCATCGGCTTATTATACGGAGTCACCAGAACACATGGAAACATATCAATATGATAGTCCACCATTGGAACCGAGTTGGGTGCCCGATTATGCTAACATGATGTACACAAACCCCAATTTGTGGCACCAATTGAGACAACAAAGACCACAGGGCCCTAGAGGGCCATGCTTTAGGTGCCAAGGAGATCATTTCATAAAGGATTGTCCACATCCTCCGATAGCATGACAATCACAATACTATAACATACAAGGCTTTTGTGTCGAGTGTGGTAAAGAGCATGTCATCAAAGATTGTCCTAAGAACCCAGCTAATGCTTCAAAAGTGACACCGATCAACGTGATAGGTATTGTACATAGTGCAGATGGATCCAACCCTACATACGTGCCTATCCAAGCTATAACAAGAACCCAGACGCTCTTACAGAATCAACAGCTTAATCCTGAGAAAATAGCCGAAACTAGCAAATCTGGAGAGTCTAGTAACAAAAAGATGAAATCTTGGAAGGATTCCAGAGAAAGAATCAAGAGGAAATGGATTAAAAGGATAATTAAATTGGAAGGAAGTTTAAAGGAATCCAAGGCCAAGATCCGAGAATTAACTTCACAAGAAACTAATAAGGAGAATCTAGCTCAAAGATCAGGATCAGTTTTAGCGGAACCCATACCATGAAATTTGGACATGATGTTTTGTGCGTATCAGGCTAGATTAAAAGAAGGACCCCAGATAATTGGCTTCATCTGTCTCATTCAAAAACAATTCTATGCTTCTATTATCCTGAGGGATCCAATCTGGGATTAGTACTCTTGTTAGTATAGATTTCCCTCTAAGTGTCCTAGGTTCTTCTCCTACTGGTTCTTTTCCTTGGGTTCTTGCTTCCGTCTCTAACTGGATTACACCAAACTCATTGGTATTATTTGGATGAGTACTTATGATGTACATTGTTCCCTCTTTGTCTATGTATGCATCTGTTGAGGTTGTAGCAAGGAACGACCAAGAACCCTCACCACCTTGCATGGAAGCAAGAAGGAAAGCTCAAGAGTGACTCTCCTCTCATCTACCCCTACCTCCCACATGTTCAAGCCATTGGCAACAGCCCCATGCTTTGCCACATGCTTGAAAACAAGGAGAATAGGGAGTCAAGGATCCTAGTCCATGAGGAAAATACAAGAGAATGCAACTACTCTACTCACACAAAGGAGAGACATGCATAGGCACACACACACCACTCTCACACACTCACAAAGACAACAATACATGTAAATGTAAATGAGAGCATCTTCCATTGATAAGAGATATTACATGAGAGCACATCGACCAAAAGCCCCTTTCTTTACAAAAATGAGCTTCTATTTATAAGCTAAGCTCTATTCCCCATATGCTCTTTTGAAAAGTCAAAAAGTGGATCTCTCTCTAACTGTCCTATCTTCTAGGATATTCCAAGATCAAATGTGTAACAACCAAATCCCCAAAAAAAGACCTGCGTGGGATTTTTTAACGTGGATTCTCCTTAGAAGGGTAAAAAGGGGTGAAATATTTGAGAGACCTCTTACTATGGTATAAGGAAATATTAAACAGTGCTCTAGGAGAGTGTTCATATGTGACACTCAAGTATATACAAAAATGGGTTATTCTCATGGTCTTAAGAAGGGTTCTTATGCACAATTGTGGATGTGTGCATACCCTACAATCGAACACTCTCCCCCTCCTAAACTTTATCGTCTTCGACAAAGCTAAGAGAAGAGGATCATACACCGCTGAACTTGATCCAAGTAGAAATCTTCAGGTCTTCAAAAAGCTATGATTCTTCAGTCTGCAAGGCTTCAAGCTGTAAGTCTTCAATCTTCAAAGCTTCATCTCAGCTATGCTGAGTGACACAATCCCCCTTGGGGGGGGCAGTCAGCACAACCTCCATCCTAAGGTGCAGCACTTTGTAAGGCCGGAAATGCCTTCTCCAGAAGCTCCCAAACCTGAAATGACATTCACAAGAGCAAGTAGACTGCATCTAATAATGAGATAAACATTCACTTCAAATTTAGTTTCCACTTCAGGGCATCTTCTTCTGCAAGACTCTTCTCTAGAGAGAAGTCCTGAAAATATTATTGTTCCTACAATCCAAGAATTATAACTAAAGAGCAAGGAACATCATAAGAACCCATATGTCCCTTATATCTTTGTGATGTCATATTGTCATTCCTAAATATGCTACCTCCAAGTGATTGTGAGGCACATTGTAATGTATGGCATGAATGTGGTTTTATGTTTATCTTATGGCCCTGCCATCACTTGTACTATGCTCCTAGCAACAAGCTTGCTAATTAACATGAGTGTTATGCGCTCACAAAATAGTGCAACATTATGACTTCTATCATTCTTCAAGCATTCATGAAATTCAAATAGCTTATCCAGAGTTATTCCTGCAAAGCATAGTTTCAAATCATGTGTAGGAGGTAAAAAGGACCAATGCTGAAGTTCCAAGTGTGTTGGCCTGTAATGCATTATGAAAAAATAAGCCTTTAAATGAGCATTGTGAAACTAGAGTTACTTTCCTAGCAAAAAACAATTGCTCAAAGGCAACCCCTCAAGCACTGCAGCTATTTCTAAATTTCCCCAATTCCAGGTTATACAAAACATCATTCAGGAAACCAAGGTCATGAACTCCAAGTTTATGTATATGCTACAAACATAATCATTTTTAAATTGGAATTATTGCAAGACCAAGAGATCTTGTAGCTCAACTGAATGCCTGCAACAGTAAGAAATAGACACTAAAATTTCATTTAGCAGGGATTTTGGATATCAATATTGGGAGATTTAGGAGTATTGTGCCAAATTGTGACCATTACACTTCCCTGCAAGTAGTACTGGACTTGATTTGAGAAAGTGGTAAAAATGATTCCTTATCTTCCCAAAGCATGCAAATGTTCTTTTTGAAAGTTATTACAGGATTATCATGGAAGTGAGGGAAATCATTGATCGACATACCGAGGTCTACCCACTGTATGGTTGCAAAAAATCAAGAATACATAAAGGAGTCAATCAAACATCGTGGATGCATCTCTATAAAAAATATCAACAATCATAACTATTAGGCCCATGGACCCATCGTGGATATAGCTAAAACATTTGGGTTCGAACTGCTCGTTAAGAAGAGATGGTCAAAAGTATTGCTCCACTAGTGGTTTTTATGAGAAATGTGGCAACTGCTTGTGTAGCTAATCAGAGGGGCAGAGAAGATTGGCCTTCCTACTTCAAAACTGTCATACTAAAACAGGGCGGTGGTCATCAAGATACTATCACAGCCAGCCATTCTTGTTCAAAGACCTACCCCAACAGTTGTTAACATCAAAGCATATGATTTTAGCATGCCATAAATTTATTCGTGCATGTGTTACTTGTCATTATATCACGTATGAGCATATCAGATAATTGAAAACAAAATAAAATGAGGGAAACATATTTATTCATAAAATGCTTTGCAAAGTGTGGCAGATAGAAGAGTTATTCCTTACAGACAGAGCTATTGGAATCGTAGACATAATTTTAGTTTTCCGGATAATAAAAAAGGTCAATTCAAATCCTTTTAATGCATCAACACCTTTGGGTGACAAAAAAGGTTCAGAAAACCCTTAAAGATGGAAAAAATCAGACATCAATTCCAAAATGGCACCACGACTTGCAGTTTTCATAAAAAGACATATACTTGTATCCTTCAGTTCAGACCTGCAGTAACTACTAGGCCAATCCTAGGATTATCTTTGCTTCACCATAGGTAATTTTGACATATGGAAAAAAAATCGTATCATATGGAATTAATACATCAAGACAGAATAAAGCATAACCCAAGGGCAGCAGCCAAGCAGTTTTCCTTTTCAAATGGCATTGAGAAGGTAAGGCGATAGAGTACCCCCAGCCCAACCATAGAGATCCCCTACCATTAGTCCGAAAGAGCTCCATAGCTGGTTCCAGGAGGCTCAACATCAACAGGTGGAGTGTGACAGAAGCAACAACATCACTTGGGCCTCGGAAGGACAACCAAGGTTGAGCAAATGCAAAACAGAAGGAAAATGGGCACACGAATAAGCTTGTAGACTAGAAACAGAAACCCTTGAAAGCACAAACGAGCTGATTGCCAGCTCGTATCTGCATGTACTGTTTAGTAAGGAAATGTTCAGTAAGTACTCTCGCATGCTGTAGTTCAATGCTTGCATTCTCCCACCATGCAAAGACTTGGGGAGCCCAAGGAGGAGCATATGCAGCAGTCAAAATGACATCACATGGCCATGCCCATCATCTGCACATGCTTTCTGTGGTAAAGCAAAACCAAGAAGATGGAGCATGAATCAACCTCGACCCCAAACAATACCCCAACAAACAAGAACATGCCATATATACCCCAAGAATAGTTCACAACATCCGAGTTTAAGCAATATCGTCTGCCAAGCAATATGTATTCGAGTTCTTTGGACTCAATGGATGAACATAACTCGCTTTTTGGCTACCACAGATAGGAACTTCCTTACCAAAACATATGGCATACACAATGAAAAGAGGTGTCTACTTACAAATGAGCATCTATCACCATGACTGTAATGTGGCCTCCTTGCACCCTAATCAGTTGAAATGAGGGCATTAGAAAAGCATGGAAAAGTAAAGTAGATATCCTACAAGTAGAGAGTACATGAGCTCATAAATCCAACCATTCCAGAGATTGGTAGGGGGGCCAAGATGTTTTAACCATAGCTTCCAAAGGGAGACACAAGAAAAAGACACAGAACTGTGGAAGTACTTCCTTAGAGATGCATGAGGAACTATCCAAAAAACCACACAGTCAATAGAAGAAGACAGAGACTTCAGAGGACAAACTTCAATGGACAAGATCAACGTGAAACCTCTCAGTGCACAAAACAATAGAGACAAACATGAGTTCTATCTAGGCAATCTTCAAGCTTCCAAAAAATTCGTTCCAGTTGCATCAGATTTATCAAATCGACGCACCAGTTCTTGTTCTGTTGAGCCAACAAAATGTACAAGGTGCCACCATTCCCCCAACTTTGCTTGCGGTAGGGCACAATCATCATAAAACCACCAATAGCAACCAATTCTTCAGCATTTCTCGGCCTTAATCACCCTTCAAAGGTAGCCATATTCTTGCCAATATGCTTCACCGAGGACATGCTCCAACAGAGAACATGAGGTTGGATTTTTGACAGAGCAGGAGGAGCAATCTTTCAATATTTCAAGGTCTGCGGTGTCTCAAGGGGACATCGAGCTGGACTTTCAAGGTAAGAGATGGGATGTGAAGAGATGCCTTTGTTGCAATGCCAACTGGAAGGGAAACCCCATGAGGCATGTACAGAGAGTAAGTAGGGTGCGCATTATAGGAGACATGTTTGACTCTGATGCAGCGAAAGCCTGCACATCAGTGTGTGAGGTGCTTGAAAGGGAAGAAAAGGAGTGAGGCCACAGTATTGTCCTGAAAAAACGTAGAAATACCACCTCAATACGACATATGTAACCGATAACTGGCCTCCTAGTGAAGTCAAGAGAGCACCAAGGCTCATTCCAAGAAGTTTGACACCATGAGATGGAGCGCGACAGGAGCAGCTTCTGTGCTTGTTCCTCCAAGAAGCTTTTGTAGATATTCCCACTACCGGCCTCCCATCGGGGACTTGGTTGTAGGCATGCACAAGAGATGGAGGTGCAGGAGTTGATCTCAACCTTGGGATGACTATTCAATTGTTGAGCCCACGAACGTGCAGTAGCTCTTACACTTGCTTCTAATGATCTAAGGCTCCGTCGGTCTGACTTACCTATATGCTTGCCCGATCTAAGGTTCATGAATTTACTTCCTGGTACTTCTCTGATCGTCAATGGTTCCTTGTTCTATATTGCTTGTTTCCTTTTAATTCCCTGAAATTCTTGTCTTATCTTACTGTAAGCATCAGGAATCAACTTTTCATGGTACTTTTGAGTTCTCGTTCCATCGGACTTAAGTTCTTTCCTTTAGGTTTTTGTATGGCACACTTTTATCTTAGTCTTAGACTTGGAAAATTTAATCTCTTGAACTTGATCGTTCCTATCTTTGTTCTACTTTAATCCACAATGCTACCGTTTAGCCTAAGCTAATAATTGACTGAGGGGGTTAAGTATTCTTCCAACCTTGAGTCAGCTTCTTTGATTGCCCTGATGCCCAAGAAGTCACACTTCCCAAGCCTTGCATTCTTCACTGCCTTGCTTTGATTGCTTTTGATAGCCCTTGCGAGACCTTCAAAATTCCAATGTTTAGACCAATTCTTAAATGGATGCTCAAGCACTTTGATATATACACTTTTTAAGTCCTTTCTCCTTTGCCCCTTTCTTTTCTAGTCCCACAGATGATCAACCTCAAATTTTCTTATAAAAAAAAACAACGCGTTCTTCTTGAAAAAATCAGTTGAGGTCACGTAGTAATGGGAAAGAGATTTCTAATGAGCTATAAAGCTCAAAATCGGACTTCAAATGAAAAAGATATGAATGTTCAGGTCCTCGGGGGGTGAAACTGACAATTAGGTTTTTCTTCAAATATGAGCTAAGGGGTCTATAATGAGCTTGATCACCCAAAAAATTCTTCAAAATGGCCTCAAATTTACCCCAAAAAATCAAACCCTAATTTTTTTCGTTTTGGTGGACAATCGCGATGGTCTGGAACAATCGTGATGGTCTAGAACCGTCGTGATGGCATGGTACAATCGCGATGGTCCGAGTGTGCGAGGCGTCGCGATGGTCTAAGTTACGAGCAATCACGATGGCATGGGCCCTTCCCAATGGTCAATGGTCAATGCGACCGTCACGATGGCGTGAGCCCATCGCAATGGTCACAAGGTGTGATGGCTTGAGCCAATCGCGATGGTCCAACTTTGAGGGCGTCGCAATGGCTTACCTGGTACTATCGCGATGGTCAGGCTTGACACGTGGTAGGCGATCCGCATGATGGCATGAGCCAATCACGATGGCGTGGGGTCGACGAGATCCTCGCGATGGTCAGTGACCGTCGTGATGGTTCAAGTGAACAGTCGTGATGGTGTGAGACTGTCGCGATGGTCCGACTGAGCCATCGGGATGGCGTGAGCCAATCGCGATGGTGTGACACAATCGCGATGGCATGAGCCCGTCGCGATAGTCCACCAAAATACAAATTTTGAAGATGCAATTATGGATTCCTATGTGCGCAAGTGTGCTCTACACCGTGGTGAACTCACTTACCAAAAATTTTGAGTTTGGCAGACCATCATGATGGTCTGACACACACGGCAAATTCTGACAAAAAGTGTTTTTTTACCTTTTGGAAGCTTTCCTGCTGCTCTGGAGCACTGTACCTGCAAGAAAACTCAAAAACACACAAGCACAAAAGCTCTCTCTCTCACGCATGCACAAATGAGGGGAAATGAGGAGAATGGGTGGATATGGTGAATTTTTTTTATTTTTTCAGAGTGGAAGAAGGTGATGTGGTGGTGAAGGAGGAGTGTAGGGGAGGTGAAAAACACAAGAAACTAATTAAAAACAACAAAAAAACTAAAATTTTTACCTTCCAATGCCACTTCTTGCTATACTCTTACCATCACACATTCGTCCTAAACTCGATCCCGACAAGGGCACCAAATTTGGTGTTGCTCTAGCACAATGGTAAGTACCATGTTAAGAAGCTCCACCTCCTTAATGTCAATCCGTGGAAGAGATAGGAGTGATATGAAGATCGTGAATATGAGATGTAGTGAGAGTGAAGGTCAGAAGCATAGAGATGCACACACCCATACACACACACATGTAGGAGACACGCAAGACACAATGGAAGGTAGGAAAATAGACTCTATTACTCAAGGTCTCAATTACAAGCTTAAGCTCACTCTAGCTCATACAAGTCTACACTAGCTAACCCTGAAAAATGAGCTCTCTAGCTTTTTTTATAGATTCTATACTAGTTTTGACCGGTTTCACATCTAATGACCGACATAGTTAAAAAATAGGTTCTAAATGCTATTTGAAGGTCTAAACGATGTCTAAAAATAGCCAAAATTGGTAGGCTCATTCTACCTAAGCTCCTCAAGCTTGAGGACTCCTCGGATTGCATAAAATGGAGCTACTAATTACAAAAATGGTTGTTCTATGTTACATATGGTACAAGAGTGATAAAAATCATTGTTGGGAGTTTTGAAAACTATTTATAAATCATATTTGTTTGAAAAATAATTCTTCTAGCTCCCCACTACTTTGTTGTGATCCGCCTTTACATGCTTCCGCGTCATCTGTGCCTCTGGCTACTGCCAACAATATCACTCTATGTTTTTTGAATTTTCAGTGGAAACTCTGAACCAGATTGTATCTCCATTATAAATTTGTAGCTCTATGTCTTAGCTATGTTGAAATCTTTAAATCGTGCAATTCAGAGCTTTCTAGATAAGAGGAGAAAGGAGAAGATGGAGGGAGAGAGAGAGAGAGAGAGAGAGAGAGAGAGAGACAAAGAGAGAGAGAGAGAGAGAGAGAGAGAGAGAGAAGAGATGAGACATGCACACATGTGTGGGAGCCTTGAAACCCACATAATGATCCTAGTATAGGGCTAAGGTCACATGACCCTTACATCCCCAACATTCACTGTTGCAGAAGAAAAAGACACAATTAGACTTTGATATCAATGTTTTGGGCATCTTAGATTCGACATTCTATAAAAGATGCAAAGAAAGAGGATGGTAGTACATTTACTTGAATTTTCAAATTTTCAAGAACCACATGAAGCTTGCATGATGGGCAAGTAGCAATGAAGGCATTCCCAAAAGAGAGCAACAATCGAGCTCAAGATCGTCTAGAGTTGGTACATGCTAATCTTTGTGGTAAAATTCTACTCTTCCTTTGGGAGGTTTTCTTTACTTATTGCTGATAGTTTATAATTATAGTAAGAAGATGTGGGTGTATTTTATTCGAAAGACAGTTGGTGCTTTCGAAAAATTTTAAATGTGGCATAGAGTTTTCAAAAAATTAAACATGTAGAAAATTGAAGAAATTTTGTATTGATCAAGGAGGATAATTCTTTTTTATAAAACTTTAACAATTATCAGAATGCTCATGGAATCAAGAGGCAGCCTAACACAACTCACACACATCAACAAAATGGCATTGTTGAGAGAAAAAATACGATAGTACTTGAAATGACTTGCTGCATGCTAAAAGTTCAAGATATGCATGATTCATTTAGGGAGAAAAAATCAATATATTTGTGTATAGAAGGTGCACAAAGGCATTACACAAAATTACTCCTCAAGAAGCATAGTCTAGTAGAAAGTCTTCATTTATGAATTTTAGATTCTGGATATTTCTGTTATGCACATGTACTTGAGCCAATAAGAACTAAGTTAGGATGAAAAAGTAAAAAAAAAAAGTGTTCTTAGGATATAGTGAAGATTCTAAAGCATATAGCCTCTGGGATCTAGAGGCTAAGAAGATCATTGACAACCGTGATCTGGTATTTGATGAGAAATCATACCTAGTGGATGACAAAGGTTGACCTAGTATCTTATGGATTGAAGAATTAACTCCCCTTGTGCCTTCCCATAGATAGGTCAAGTTCAAAGAGGATAAGACATCAAATAATGACATTCCTCCGCCAAAGATCCAACCGATTGTTGCCACACATGTAAGCCAATACCAAAGTGGGTACGATAACTCTTTGATGATTGTAAGTCTCAAGTTGATGTTCCTAATTCATCTTCGGATGGGCTCCATAGATCAAAGAGGATTGAGGAGAACGAAAGAGCCTCACATCATATTGTCAATATGGTTTTTATGGCTGAAATCATGGGGTCAATAAAAGAACCCACAACTATAGATGAAGCACTCCAAGATCCCAAGTGGAGTGCAACAATGAAGGTTGAGTATGATAGCATACTAAAAAATGACACTTGAGAGCTAGTTGATTTACCACCAAAGAAAAAGGTGATTGGAACTAAGTGGATTTGGAAAGCAAAATACAAAGGAGCTGGTACTTTAGAGAAGTACATAGCTCGGCTTGCTGCACAAGGATATCACCAATGGAAGGATTTGATGCTTGGGAGGCATTTGCACGAACAACTTGAATGACTACAATTTGCACAATATTTGAAGTTACTGCACATAAAAGGTGGCCTTTATTCCAGATAGATGTAAAATCAACACTTTGAATGGATACATCAAGGAGGTATATGAATCTTAGCCACTAGGTTTTGGGATAACTCATTTAGAAAGCAAGATTTGTCGACTTAAAAAGGCATTATATGGTCTCAAGCAAGCTCCAAGATCTTGCTACCAATGAATTAACAAATTAAAAAAAAAATCTAGGCTTTCAAATAAGTACTTTGGATGCAAATTTTTTTGTTATGAGAAAAGATAACCAAGTACTGATTGTGAGCTTGTATGTAGACAATCTGATCACTATAGAAGATCATGTACATTTCATCAAACAAACGTGCTAGTTTGAGCAATGAGTTTGAGATTACAAATCTTGGGCTAATCCATTAATGTCTTGACATCGAAGTATGGAAAAGGATGATGGGGTTTTCATATCCTTAAAGCTTTTTGGATATGAAATCCTTAAAGCTTTTTGGATGATGGGCTGCAAAGCCACTAGGACACCTATGGAGGTAAATCTTAAATTTTCAACAAAGGATGATACAAAAAGGTAGATGAAAAGAAGCACAAATACCCTATCGGGAATCTTATATTTTGTACAATACTAGACCATACATCTATTAGGTTGTTGGAAATTAAGAAAATTCTCTAAAAAACCAAAAGAAAACTATTGGAATGCATGCATATAACTTCTAAGGTACATTATAGTAACCTTGGATATTGGTATTCTTTATGTGATAGGTGATAGTCTTCAAGGGAATATTTTGGATTATTCCTTAAAATACTCCTTGTATAACTTAGAAAATCAATAAAGGATATTGAAGGATACTAGAAAACTTGGGATTCTTATTGCAAATGGCAACAATAATCAAATGTGATAATCAAAGTTGCATGGCCATTGAAAATAGTCCAATGTTTCATGCTATTGGGAGCAATTCAAGGCATAGACAAAGAGAAGCTATGTAAGAAGCAGAGCATGGAGATAGAAAGGGCCCCCATTAATAAAATATCTAGTCAATATTGATTTAGATTGATCAAATCTTTCCTAAAACATCAACAATGATTCTTATGACTAACCATTGTAACATACAACCACCCAATTTCACCATGTTGTGCTCCATTTTGTGCAAGTCGAGGAATCCTCGAGCTTGATGATCCTAGATAGAACACAACTACCAGTTTCCACATTTTTTGGATCTCTATTGATCCCCCAAAAGTGGCTTAGGACATACATTTTAACATGGTCAGACATTAGATGTGAAATCGATCACTGCACCTCAAAAACTATAAATAGAGATAGAGAGCTCATTCTTGGGGTCAGGTAGTTGGAGGTATGAGCTTCGTATGAGAGTTCTTGTACTTTTGAGTAATGAGAGGAAGTGATTTGCCTTCCATTGCCTCTCCTATTGTCTCTTCCTTGTGTGTGTATTTGTGTGTGCACTAGTGTGCTTCTCACCTTCACCTTCACACACCTCACTCGTTCACAATCTTCATATCATCCTTATTCTTCTATTGATTGACAATTAAGGAGGTCGAGCTCCATGATGTGATGTTTGCCGTTGTCTAGAGCAACACCAAACTTGGCACCATTGCTAGGGATAGATTCAAGGCATAGACAGAGGGAGTATGTAAGAAGCAAGGCATGGACATAGAAAGGGGCCCAATTAATAAAATTTCTAGTCAATATTGATTTAGATTGATCAAACTTTGTCTGAAACATCAATTAATGATTCTTATCACTAACCATTGTAACATAGAACTACCCAATTTCGCCATGCGACACTCCATTTTGTGCAAGCCAAGGATTCCTCGAGATTAAGGAGCCTAGATACAACAAGTCTACCATTTTTACATTTTTTGGCCCTCATTTAATCCCCCAAAAGTAGTTTAGGACATAAATTTTAACTAAACCGATCATTAGATGTGAAATCGTTCACTTCACCTCAAAAACTATAAATAGAGCTAGAGATCTAATTTTTGGGGTTAGCTATTTGGAGGTATGAGATTGATATGAGAGTTCTTGCACTTTGAGTAATGAGAAGAAGTGATTTTCCTTCCATTACCTCTCCTATTGTATCTTCCTTCTGTGTGTATGTGTGTGTGCACTAGTGTGTTACTCACCTTCACCTTTGCACACCTCACTCATTCACGATCTTCATATCATCCTTACTATCCCATGGATTGATGATTAAGGAGGTGGAGCTCCACGAAGTGATACTTGTTGGAGTTTCAGGTCTACGGAAGCACGCAAACATCACAAGGAAGAAGAAGAAGCTTGGAGCACAACACACAATACTAAATGTATTACCACTAGAATGTACAAAGAAAAGTAGCCCATTAAAGTAATAGGCATATATAAAAGCTGGGGGGGGGGGGGAAGCCTCCTAAAGAGGGAAGAAAATACCCCCATGGTCCTAGAGTGTTCAAACACATCACTACCTAAATATATCAAAAAATCCCCCCTGGGAGTGATGCAGTGAACAAGGTGTTGGCACTCATGTATAAGGAAGTGTCAAGCTACGTGGAATCAATCCACAAAAGGAAGTAAGCCCAAAGATTTGCAGAAAGCTTCAAACTTCTCCCTAGGTAGAGCCTTCATGAAAAGGTTTGTGATGTTCTCCTGCGTGGGCACATATGGCAAGCTGATCTCTCCAACAGAGACCCTCTCCCTGACATAATGATAATGCACCTCAATGTGCTTAGTGCGAGCATGGAACACAGTGTTCCTCACAAATGCCAATGCACTCTGACTGTCAGTGAAGATGGTGGTGGCAGAAGACTGACCAACACCCAAATCAGACATAAGGCATCTGAGCCACACACACTCAATAGTTACTGTGAAAGTTGCCCTATACTCAACCTCACAACTGGAAGTGGCCACAGTAGGCTACTTCTTGCTTAACCAAGATATACATGATCTTCCAAGGATGAAGCAAAAGCCACTAGTGGACACACGATTGTCATAGCAACCAGCCCAGTCAAAGTCAAAAAAAGCATGTAAATTTGGCAGTAGTGATCCCCCCTTGGGATAAAACAATCCAAGTAGTCTGGTACCTTTCAAGTAGCGAAAGATGTGCTTAACTGCCTGCCAATGCTTGACACCTAGGCGACTAGAGGCAACCATAGCATAGCAATCTGATGCAACAGAAGGACTATGAAAGCTTGAATGAGTATGATATGATAGAGGGGCATCTAATTTGCTATCATGCAAAGTCTGCACCATCCATTTTGGCATAGTTTTTGCCTCCTCAATATTAGCTCCCTCAGCAACAAGTACATCACATAAATCTACATTAGAAATAGAATGATTACATCATCACATGAAATCCGTAAAGGGTGAGAAGTTACCTCATTAGGACCAGCACTAGATTTTCCACCTATAAAAAGAGGCAGCAAAGTGTCATACATGTCTTTGGAGCTAACTGATGTCTCTTTAGTACATGAAAGTAATGGCTGGATAGCATCTTCCACAAAAACAACATCATAGCTAACCAAAATGTGTTTAGTCGATGGACGATATAGATGATAGCCTTTGCTTTTAGAACTGTACCCAACAAAAATACATTTCACTGCTTTATCATCCAATTTTTTGCGGTGTTGTTGAGGCACTAATGCATATGCCAAACAACCAAAAACATGCAAATGAGCAGTGGATGGCTTGCGACCATGCCAAGCCTCATATGGAGTGATAGACTTCAGTGCTTTAGTGGGACACCTGTTAAGTACATATGCTGCAGACATAACAACCCCAAGCCAAAAACTATGTGGTAAAGCTTGACTCTTGACCATACACCTCGCCATATCCATGAGTGAATCGTTCTTCCATTCAGAAACTCCATTTTATTGAGGTGTATATGGCACTGTACATTGATGTTTTATCCCATGTTCATCCAAAAATGCATTAAAGTCAGAGGTCATATATTCCCCCTCTCGATCAGAACAGAGGGTGTCCATTTTACATGTTGATATATTTTCAACCAAAACCAGAAACTGTTTGAAGCATGTAAATACTTCGGACTTTGCTTTCAATGGATATACCTATGCATGCTTGGAAAAATCATCGATGAAAGTCACAAATTAAAGATAGTTTCCAAAAGAGGATGTCTACATAGGACCATAGACATCGCTGTGAACAAGCTACAATTTTTTAGTAGCTCGAACTGAACCATCTTTTGGAAAGGAGGAATGCTGCATTTTGCCCAAAATAAGCCAGTGCCTCAAGTTTGAGCAGAGAGGACACCATTTTAGATTTCTGTAAGCATAGCAAACTAGCAAAATTCAAATGACCAAAGCATGCATACCAAAGCTTTTCATTTGACATAGCCTGAGAATCGTGTACTGCACATGCCGAATTATTCATAGATTTTTCATAGACTATGAGCTTATAGAACCCATAACATAAAATGCCAGAAGCAATAATGACATTGCCATTTGACATATCATGAATTGTACATCTATCATCAGTGATTTGGAATCCATTGTTTTAAAGGTGTTAATGGCTGGTATTCACATGTGAGACAACAATAGAAGATCGAGTGAGCTCTTTTGATCACGGAACTGATCAAGACCTTCTATTGAGATAAGAAGCAAGGCCAAGACCTTCCATTGTGCAAGAGAATAAAAATCTAGGACTCTAACTTAGCCAGAGAAGGAAGATAAGTGAGGAAATTCTATGTAAATTTAAGGTAATAGTCCGAGAGTATCGAGTGATAGTACTCTTGCCACCAAAGCTTAGGAGCTTAGCACTCGACTTATACATGACCCTTACCTTGAGCAATTAAAATCGGGACCTTCAAGTTCAATGAGGACAAGGATTGAGGTATGTCTGTTAGAATTAAAGAGGTGGTTTGTGTTAAGGGTTATATACATGAATACCTAAGGGTTTTGTACATAAATAATTGAACAATATCTTGTTGTAAAAGGTGTGCAAAGGCCTTCATAAAAAAACTCATAGATAACTGATTGGAATTATTTTTTTCTAAATAAGGAAGATGAGAAGTCATTGTCATAGACAGAAGCGGAAGTAGTGCTACTATCCTCCAATAAATAAAGAGTAAGGATTAGATCTTAAAACGAAAGCCTACAATCTAAGAAACATTAAAGGAAGCTTGAGATACATGGGTCTTACATGCCAAAGATCTCAGGATTGTTCTCTAGGTCCTTCAAAAACCCTAGGGAAGGTGGAATAGAGGTAAAATTCATTCAACACACTTAAAAATATTTAGATATCCACTGTGAGAAGGGCAACTTATGGAGGAAATCTTTGTAAACACTGGATTGCATTTCAATTCGTTGAGAATGATACTAAGGTGGTCTTAATTAAACCTTGTAGTAAATTGTAAGAAGATGCTTATATGGATAAGTGAGGTTCTCTATATGTTAGACTTGATGCATATGGAGTATAGGTAGAAACATAATCCAAGGATTCCAAAGTGGGAATTAGTAAACCTAAGGATAAACACCCTAAACCTCAATAAGAAGAGATCTAAAAGATACATATACTACAACTCTATTGCGAACAAAACTTTTGCATAATTTCAGAATTTATTTTCCCCCTTTGGATAAGCTAGGAGATTTCTTCATCAAATCCAAGAACTTAGATCTACTAAAGTTCCTGATGCTTTAGTCTACAAAGACTCCTTAAAAAGGATTTTTTGGCTCATAGATGTTGAGCAGAGGTACCAACCAAGAACAATTAGTATTTGTGGATGGTATACCTAGAATATCTACCCTCATTCATAGAACCTTCACTAAGAAAATGAGAGAAACCCATTCCATATCTAGAGATTCTAGGTTTAACCAGAGACCTAACTTTCAAGCTATGTGTTAGAGGGTTTGTTGGGTTGTAGGGTATGCACACATCCTCATTGGTGCATAAGAACCCTCCCTAGACCATAAGAATAACTCTTTTTGTATCTATTTGAGTGTCACATGTGAACATTCTCCTAAAGCACTTTTTAATATTTCTTCATACTATAGGATAGTATCTCTCACCTTTATGACCCTTCTAGAAAGATTCCCCACGTAGAAAACCCACGCATGCCCTTCTTGGAGATTGGGTTGTTACAATTTTGATCTTAGAATATCTTAGAAGATATGGCAGTTAGAGAGAGAATCACCTTTTTGACTTTTCAAAGAGGCACATGGGGAATAGAGCTTAGCCTATAAATATGTATTTACTCCAAGAAGACTATTTACATTTACATGTACTGTGTCTTGTGAGTGTGTGAGGGTGGTGTGTGTGTGTGCCTATGCATGTCTCTCCTTTGCATGAGTAGGATAATTGTATTCTCTTGTATTTTCCTCATGGACTAGGATCGTTGACTCCCTATTCTCCTTGTTTTCAAGCATGTGGCAAAGCATGGGCCTGTTGCCAATGGCTTGAACATGTGGGAGGTAGGGGTGGATGAGAGGAGAGTCACTCTTGAGCTTTCCTTCTTGCTTCCATGCAAGGTGGTGAGGGTTCTTGGTCATTCCTTGCTACAACCTCGACACTTTTGGGCGTCGTTGCCGGGGATGGTCGACCTTTCATCACTTGGAGAGCTCAAGAACATGTGGTAAAGTATTGTGTTGCAATTTTTTTGCTCAACTACGTAGGATTTGAGTTTATGCATGGCACTTTCACCCTTCCTTTGGGCCAATTGCTCCCCTTTTCTTGTTTTTCTAGGGTAGTTTTAATTCATGTTTAAGTTGATGCACAAAAACACCCCCTAACCCCTCTCATCTCCCTTTGTCTCTCACATACACACACACACCTCCATACACCATCTTGAGCATCACTATCCACCACTGACACTTCTTGTTTTGAGTGGCTTTCTTGAAAAGGGGGATGGGTGGTCCTCTCCTTGGTCTCCTCTCTCCTTGTTTCGATGAATTCAATGGTTTGGTAATTAAAGATATTGCATGAATAGTTCCTCACGCGTTGGTTTGGCCTATCATAAATGAACTTGGTATCAGGAGTGTGACCCTGGTCATCTAGTTAATGCGAAATCGTGGCTCAAGGTGGGTTGGTGGGGGAGTAATGCCCCTCTCCATCTCTATCCTCATCAATTGCGACCAACCACCTACATGGCTGAGGGGGATTCACCTTCTTCCTCCTTATGTTTCTGTTTTTCCTCATTTGGGGTAGAGCCCTTACGGGCTTCTTCTTATTGTGGTGTACCGGTGTGGGGAAGATGAGCTATACTCCCTTACTCCACACTCAACCAGGTTTGGGCTCTCCCGCGCGATCGGCATCATGAGCCTTCGGACTTCTGCTTGGGGGCTTCTGCGCCTACACGATTCCACGATGGGCATGGGAAACGCAATCATCAGTTCAGAAAATTTGAATTGAGTCCACGATGTTATCATGTTGAACTCCCTTATGATTCCTTGTTGAACATTCTACTTGAGGCCTCAAATGTCTATGCTTCCCTAGCTCTTTTACATATGTATATTCAGTTTCACCATCTTCTCTAAATGATGACTTTCGGTTATGAGAAAATCGATTGCTCCTCTCTCTTTTGGGGATGTAGCTTTGCTCCCCCATCTGCTCTTTCTTGGTTGTATGATCTGTTGCGAGCTATCTGTCCTATTGGGGTGTTTCATGTACTTCTTTATAAGTTCCTATTGGTCTGCTTGATACAGTTAAAGTCACAAGCTTGAGATTCCCATCTTGGCCCCCTCAGATATAAATGTTGTCGATATGAGTCTGTGCTATGGTTGCTAAATGTCTTCATACATCCTTCAATCCCTTGTTCTGTTATTGAGTTGAGTTATGCATGATATCTTGCTATTTCACATAAAATTATTGCCCAAGAACAAGGCACACAGTCCAAGATTGGTGCGAGAAATTTCCAATTCTCTTGATTTGATGGGTGAAAGGATGCCAGTTTTTTCTTTCATGGTTATCTTAGTTTGATGACTTCTATTCTGATGAATCATACTCTGAAAGTGAAAAGTGAAATTTGTAACTAATTATTTGGTGGTTAAGGCCTAATTATGGTGGAATGTTTTGCACCATAGCACCAACCACCCCACCACATGAGAAGCATTTCAAGAAAAGATTAAGGAGTCCTTCCTTCCTCCTCAGTTTCGCTTACATGCACATCGATCATGGACAACTTTTGGATGGAAAGATGGAGATACTGTGTTGTTGACACTCAAGGTCAAGCAAAAGCATGGAAGTGCATCAAGGAAGTGGACACACAAGAAGAAGGTGCATGTAGGGAGCTTCAAGGAGCACACGTCAAATTTTCAGAAGAAATCCCTATAAAAATAGTGATTTTTATCACGAAAAACCATTGTAAATACCATTTTCCATTTTTGCAACTCCATTTTGTTCAAGCCGAGGAGTCCTCAAGCTTGAAAGGATTATTAGAAATATCATCCTACCAATTTTCATAATTTTTAGACTCCATTTGAGCCCTCAAATAAGCCCTGTAACCTAATTTTTAACTAGGTTGAACACTAGGTCTGGACAAGGTCAAAACTACTCAAAAAACTATAAAAAGGGCTGGAGAGCTCATTTTTGGGACTAGCTTGTTAGAGATTTGAGCTTTGTAAGAGATTTCTTTTGTAATAGAAGCTTTCCATTGTTCCACTCTTTGCTCTTATTGTGTGTGCATGTATGTGTATGTGTGTGCATGCTTCTATGCTTTCACTCACACACTTGTGCCTTCACTTGCTCATGGTCTTCATACCCGGCCTCATGTCTCTGAGGATTGACATTTATGAGGTGAATCTCGTAACCTCGGTACTTGCCATTGTGCAATAGTGACACCAAATTTGGTGTCGTTACCGGGGAAAGAGATTGGAGGACGAGCGTGTGATGGTAAGACATAGAGTAGCAATGTTGGAAGGTAAAAAATAGTCATTTTCAATTCAGTTTCTGAGTTTTTCTTTATCTTCATCTTCACCATCACCACCGTTTCCTCCCACCTTCATCTTCTCATATTTTCTCCAGTTTCGACTCTACATTCACTTTCTTTTCACTTGTGGTTGAGAAAAAGAATCCTAGAGGGGATATAGAGCTGAAACACTGAAGAATACTCTTGAAATATGCTCATAATACCCCAAAAATTAAGTGATAGTCACGTGGCATGAGAGGACCTGCATCTAGTATCGCGAGTGCAATATCATGGATTATGTGAGAGTTTTTGCATCTACATGCACATATGAGTGACAAGAAGGGCATAAGGTACACATATCCACAAAAAGTTTTGAATTTGGATGTCAAACACTCCAAGTATCGTGTCCAGTTGAGTTCAAGTATTGCGATACCAGAACTCCCGTGTATCCCGATACTTGTCCAATATCGTGTATCGCCTCCTTGAGGTATCGTGATACCATCAGGGTATCATGTATTGTCAGGTCAAGGTATTGTGATCGTGTTTAAGTGGTATCGTATCATGCACCTTGTGGTATCGTATCACGTAGCAAGAGGTGTCGTATCGTGTCGGTTCATGGTATTATATCGCGAGGCACAAGGAGTATCATATTACGGTTGGAGTGGTATCGTATCGTGATCACCTAGAAGGTATCGTATCATGAGAAGTGAGGTATCGTCCAACTAGAGGTATCGTATCACGCAGCAGGAGGTATCGTATTGTACCTAGATCTCCTAGTATCATATCATCTTGCCAGCAATATCGTATCGCAGAAGTTGGTATCACCTTGGCAGTATCGTATCGCCTGAGGTGGTATTGTCCGTAGTGGTATCGTGTATCATGGAAAACAGAGGTATTGTATCATGAAAATCTTGTATCGTGTATCGTGGTGGTATCAAGTATCGTATCATGGGATTAAGTATCATATTGTCAGACCCAGTATCATGTATCACCTATTTTGCAGTAACCCCTAAGAGATCCTGTTTCCGTGTTTTAACCCCCAAAACCCTAAATTGACATAACTTCTTCATACGAAATCCGTTTTTTGTGATTTTGGGTTCGTTATAGATATAGTATTTTGAAGTTGACCCTCAGGTGGGACTAGGAAACCACAGGGACTCCAAAGGATTTTGAGCAATACAAAAGAAAAATTTGGGACTAGAAGACAAAGCTTATGAACCTGAGATCTAGTAGACATCTAGGCAAGGATAGACAAAGCATTAGATCATCTGAGGCCAGTGTCAACCATACAACTAGGTCGTGGACACAACAACTTAGTGGTTATTTCTACACGCTAAGTTGTGAGACAAGTGACTCAGAAATGTCTCTTAGTATGGAAAGACCCACACGTAGCTCAAGTACTACCTATTTACAAACACCAGAAGGTCCCTATAAGACACAATTGGAGTATATCAGGACCAACCAATTAGGTGCACACATCTATGAGGATGGTATGAGACAATCAGTGGTCCAACTCAAAAATCCCAATCAACCTTTTGGATTTGAACACCCAGTGGTCAGGCTCAAAGAGGGTTCATACATCGATAGGAAGGAACCATGTATGTGGTCACCAACTTAACAGACATGACAAATGAGTTTGGAAACATCATTCCTGAGAATGAGATAGGAGACCTAGGATGAGAACCCAAGAGTCCTCGAGGAAAATCTATCTTGACGAGGGTAATTACTCCAGAGTGGATTCCCCAAGACAACAAAAACATAGAATTGTTCTTGAATAGAGAAACAGAAGAAGCCTTTTGGAGATTCAAGCTAGATCAACCAAGTAAAATGGGTGGAGTCACCATCTACGAGTTCAAAGATCCTGAGATACCAGGCAAAGTTGTCTATTTGGATAATACATCAAAGAGAATGTTCTTGGTATTAGAGCATGACATGCATGCATACACTTGGAAGGGTGAATTGATTTTCCCTCCACCAAGATCTAATATTTTGCTTGCACCTGGTAGATAATGTTTACTTTACAAAATTAAATTGGAAAGTCTAGAGGAGCTTTGGAAGAATTTATGCAATGCATATGAAAAAGAGACGGCATCAAATAAAGTGTATGTGCTGAGAAAATTATATGACCTTCGTATGAAAGACACAAATAGTGCTGATGCTCATCTAACTAAGTTTGATGCTATATTCTCCTAGCTAGAGGCTCAAAAAATGGATATGGATAATGAAATGAAAGAAGTATTGCTGTTATGCACCTTGCCATCATCATGGGATAGGTTTTGCATAGCTATTGGCAATAGTGCACCTGGTGGTAAACTGGTCTATGATGACATATGTGGAGCACTCCTGCGTGAGGAGATTCATAAAAAATCTATAGTTGGCACTCAGAGTGGAGATGCATATAATGTTCGCGATTCTTACCAAGGAAAGAATTAGCAACGTGGTAGGAGCAAGAATAAGGAAAAGAATGATCAACGAAATAAGAGTAGAAGTAAATCAAGGAAGAGGGATACACATGTCATTATTTTCATAAGAAAGGACACATGAAGAAAGACTATTATGCATTAAAGAATGCTAAAGGTAAAGGATAGAATGTTGATGGGCATGTTAAATAGTTGCCTGCACCATCTACTTCGACTGTGAAGAGTGAAGAAATTAATGTTATTTCAGTTGATGCGGATGTGTTGACACTTGATAGTACTATGCCAACTGAGGCTCTTATGGCTGATTCTCTTTCCCACACATGGATACTAGATTCTGATGCTTCTTTCCATGTGACACCACAAAGAGAATGGTTCTCTAATTATGCAACAAAGTCTCTTGGTACTGTGAGACTTGGTGACTCTTACTAGTGTGACATTGTGGGGATTGGATATGTGGTTGTGCAGTTCATTGATGGTTCAAAATTTAGTATACATAATGTATGCCATGTACCTCAGTTATCATGCAGCTTGATGTCAGTTGGTCAACTTGATGACCTTGGTTACAAGGTGGTCTTCTATGCTCAGTCCGTTTGTATATCAAAGGGCAATATGGTTATTGCAAAAGGAAGCAAAGTTGGCTCAGTTTATCCTTTATTTGTATCACAAAAAGAACACTTGTTACCTGTTACTGAACAACTTATGGCTTGTATTTGGAATGGTTGTTTGGGCCATATATCTCGTAGTGGAATGGAAAATCTTTCTTGTTTTGGCTACTTACCTTTGTTATCTTTCTTTGATTTTTCATTTTGTGAGCATTTTCAATATGGAAAGCAAACAAAAAATGTGCATAGATGGCACATTGAATCTTCAATTCAGCCTTTAGATCTCATTCATACAAATGTGTGTGGTCCTATGCCCACTAGGTCCTTAGGTGGTTCCCTTTGCTTTGTCACTTTCATAGATGATGCTACTAGAAAAGTTTGGGTATATCCTATCAAATCGAAGGATGAGGTATTCCCTACTTTCAAAAAATAGCTTGCTTCAGTCGAGACTCAAAAAGGAACTAAGCTTAAGGCTTTATGTTCAGATAATTTGGGTGAGTATACCTCAAATGAGTTGAACCTTTTTTGTCAGTCTAGAGGGATTTGTAGAGAGTCTACATCTCCTTATACCCGTGTACAAAATGGTGTAGGTGAAAGGATGAATATAACTATTCAAGATAGAGTAGTTTCTATGTTGCATCATGCAAACCTCTCACAAGGCTTTTGGGCAGAAGTAGTATTGACTGTAGTTCACATGATTAACCTTTCACTTAGTACTGCCAAAGGTTTGAAAGTGGCATTTACCATAAGTCAAAGAAATGCATTTTTCTTGGATATGGTCGGGAAGGAAAATTCGGATATCGCTTATGGGATCTTGAAACATAGTCAATGATCAAAAGTAGTGATGTCATTTTCAATGAGTTAAAGATGCATAAACAACCCATTAAGGAGGTTGAAGTGAGAAGAGTGGTGTTTGAGGATACTAGTCCTCTAGTTAGCATGCATAAAAATGTTGCACATAGGAATGTTCAAGAGAATGTCCGATCAGATCAATCTGCACATGTTCTTGTTAAACAACCATTGAGACGCTCTGCACGTGTCTCACATCAACCTCATAGATATTTTCTAGGTTTATATTCTGTTATGCTAAAAGATGCCGGTTAGCCTTCTTGCTAAAAAGAGGCTATGCAGATAGAGGATCATGTCAAGTGGGAGCGTGCCATGAAGAGTGAGTTGGATTCTATTCACAAGAATGGTATTTGGGATTTAGTACCTTTGCCAAAGGGCAAGAAAGCTTTACCATTCCTTGACTGTAGAATTTCCTTTTTACTCTCTTTATTGATTGAGTGTTGTGGACCATGAGTGAGTATCGGAATTAGTTCCTCTTCCCACCTTGGACACACTTCCAGATTAAACAAATAAGTGTCTGGCAATTCTTCTGGTACTCCACTTGGTGGTTCTCTGTGTGTTAACCTAAAGAGGTGATCTGCTCTTACATGGGTATTTCCCTTTTTCACTATTACTTCGAAGTCGAACTCCATCAATAGTAGAAACCGTCTTACCAGTCTTCCCATGTTACAGGGCTTATTGACTAAGTACAATAAAGCCTGATGGTCTATGAAGAACTTGAACTTGTTGGCTAAGAGATAGTGTCTAAATTCTTTCACTGCATAGACCATTCCTAATCCCTCTCGCTCTGTAGTTGTATAGTTCCTCTTAGCTTGGTTCATTTGTCTACTCGCATAGGCAATTGGGTGATCTAACTTTCCTTCATCTGCTGGCTGAGCTAAGATACATCCTATTGCGTAATTAGAAGCGTCCACATGAATATGAAAAGGTTTGTTCCAATTCGGTGTTTTTAGAATTGGGGCTGTGCTAAGTTGCTTCTTTAACTCATTGAATGCCTTCTTGCATTCCTCTATCCATGTGAATTGAGTCAAAAGTCCATACAAGGGTTTGGCGATTATGGCATACATGTGGATAAATTGTCGGTAGTATCCACAATGTCCCATAAATGTTTGCACCTCTTTCGCATTTTTCGGTCTAGGAAGCTCCAAAATGACCTTAATCTTGTCTTCATCTATGGATATTCCATTTCTAGAGACTATGTGTCCTAAAATCTTCCCTTGTCTTACCATGAAGACACACTTCTCTAGTTCAGACAAACTCTATATTGTCGGCATTTATTAAATATCTTCCGCAATTCAAGAATGTGGTCTTGTCTTTGATTTGAATATGTACATAGGTCATCTACATACACTTCCATGCTCTTCTTCAGGAATTCTTTGAAAACATGACACATCAATCGTTGGAAAGTAGCACGTGCATTAGTGAGTCCAAAAGGCATCACTCGGAAAGCATAGACTCCCCATTCAGTTGCGAATGCGGTCTTATGTTGATCCTCAGTAGCAATAGCTACTTGGTTGTATCAAGAGAATCCGTCTAAGAAGCTATAGACTTCTTTTCCTGCAACTCTTTCCAATAGATGGTCAGTGATGGGTAAAGGGTAGCTATCGCGAATTGTGGATGCATTCACTTTTTTCAGGTTAATGCATACTCTGAGTTTTCCATTCTTCTTGGGCACAACCACTAGTGGTACCCACTCCGTGTGTTCTATTTCATAAATGAATCCTACCGCTAGTAGTTTGTCTATTTCTTCTTTTATTTTAGCAGCATAGACCTCATTGTATGTATAAGGGCGTTGTTTCGATGGTTTTGCCTCCACCATCATTGGTATTCTATGAGAGCAAATCGAGGGTTCCACACCCTTGAGATCCTTATATGTCCACACGAATACATCTCGATATTCTCGGATCAATTGTATTAATTCTTCTTCCTCCTCTGTTGACACATCTTTACCTATGTATGTACATCTTTCTTCTCCCTCTTCCACTCTTACAATGATCTTTTTTGTTTGTTCTTTGTTATCGTATGCTTCTCCTTCTCTAGCCTCTCTCTTAGGCATCTAGATGGCTATTTTTCTCTCCTCTACTTTGTACCTTTTAAAATGCTCCGGAACCTCAAAAAGATCCGGATTTGGTCTGATTTTACTCATGCTTTCCTCTTGCTCTTGTACTATGGGGGTGGCTTCTATCGCCAAGATCTTGGTCGGTTCTTGTTTATCTTTGGTTCGAATGAAGTCTAGATAGCTTTCTTCTTAATCAAATTTTGGTTCCATTTCTATACTCTCATATTCCTCTTTCCACTCTTTTTCTAAGATTTCCCCTGCTTCTACTTCTTGAAGGACCACCATGTACAAATTTACATTATAGCCTTCTTCGTCTATGCACTCATTCATAGTTAGAACTTCCTCATTCACACATACATCTAAGGTTGCTAAGATTTCCATCCATCCATGCGGTTCAAAGGTTTCATCAGGAAAGATTTGAGGCATATACCTTGGGTCCTCTACAGGTCGGTAGTTAGGATGTCCTATTGGCTCCAGCTGCCTTTTATTGTCCTCCTTCTTGGCTTCTTTACACATCCATAATTGGGCATCCTCATACTTCCATGATTGATCGCTTGATCCAGCGCTATGAATAGATAGGTCGTCTTCCTCATTGTGTATGGGATTCAACTGTAGTGGGGGTACGTCTCTATATGAAAATGTATGCAAGTTTATCTTGATGGTATTTCCTTGATGTTGCAGGTATAATGAATCTCGTCCCCAGTCTTGCACTATCCGCATTTGTCTCATGAAAGGTCGTCCTAATATCATTTCGTAATTGTTAGCCTTTTCAAACTTACAGATGGCTAATGTGTGTTCAAATTCAACTTCACAGGTGGTTAATTTGATCTTTTCTAATATTCCTAAGGGTTTCTCCACATGACCGTCTGCTAATTGGAGCTTCATGCATGTGGGTCGTAAGGCCGGCTTTCCCCATTTCTCCCAAATCTCCTTGGTGGCAATTCCTACTCCTGCTCCTATGTCTAGTATAGCCTTGGTCATGTACCCATTGTACGTGACAGGTAGACATGTATTACCTTCGTCTCCTTCACTAAATTCTCCCACCTTATCTACTTGGATTTATATCTTTGATGGGTTTTCTTTTCCCTCTCGCAATCATTGCAATATCCTTCCCAAGTCCTAGGAGGTGGTGGGTTGTAAGGTCGAGTACATTCTCTAATAAAATGATCTCCTCTGCATCTATAACATGGTCCCCTCGGCACAGGCAATCTAATGGGTGGTCTCCCAGGTGTGGGTGCTTTGGGTGCAGTGTACATTAAAGTAGCTACCTCCGTTCCATAAGCCTGATCATAGCCTTCATATCCATAGTATGCTGAATCATATGCTGGTTCATACTCCAACATGTTGGTTTCATAGGGATAATAATCTCCTGGGGATAACTCGTATCCAGGGTTTGCTTTATAGGTACCACATGTTGGGGCTACGATAGTTGTGGTCCTAACACTCGTTGGGGTTGTGGATGTTGTGCTTGCTCATATGGTCTTGGTGCTCCTGGTGGTATTGGGTAGGGATTGTACCTAGGCATATCTCTTCCTGGATCTCTTGGTAGATATCTGTATGGTCGATACTGAGGCGGTTGTAGAGGTCGTGTCTGCCTATTGAATGGACAGTTTTCCGTGGTGTGATTAGTGTATTTTTATTCTATGTGACAATACAAGGCAGTTCGGTAATGTTGTCTATTGTAGGGGTACGTTTGAGGTACTCCGGCTCCTCCTCGGACACACAAATGAGTCGGGTGATCTCCTCCACATAGACTACATCTTCGTAACATAGGCACTCTTAAGGCTGGGTGTTGGAAATTCCTCTGTCCTTGGACTCCCAATTTCTTTGCCACTAGCTCCACTAATTCCTCCACATTACTGGAGTTGGATGTAATTGTACTCCGAGAGTCTTCTGATTTAGTGGGGCTGGGCGTGCTCTTGAGATCCTCTGCTAAATTGTCTTCTAGATCGATACACTCTTGAAGACACTCACTCAAGGTTTGTAACCTCTTCACGTAAACTAGCGTTCTTAGAGTTTCGTTTGTTAATCCATCCAAGAGTAATGAAATCATTTTTTGCTGAGTGGGTCTCTCTGCTGCTGGACATCTATCAACATACTGATTGAATCTTTGGGCAGCTGTTTTCACAGTTTCATTAGGGTTCTGTTTGAAACTATGGATTAAAGATGCAAAATTGTGTTTAATCCCTCTCTTAGTGAATTCCCCAATGAATTCTTGAAAGAATTGCTCCATATCTCCAAATTGGTTGGGGTCTAATGGATGGAACCAAGTCAGAGCCGTTCCTGTGAGGGTGAGTCCGAAAGACTCATACTACACGAAGAAGTCGTCTACTTGTTTCGCTCTTAGAACTTGTTTAAATTCAGCAATGTGATCATAAGGTTCTCCCAATCCATCATAATGATTCCTCACACATTTGGCCACCTGAATAGGTCTCAATCTTCTCATTGGTTCTGGTTGTCTAGGCATTACATGGAAGGCGGGAATCACTGGTCTAACTGGGGGCATTCCAGGCTGCATTCCCATTGGTGGTCGTGGCCTTACTGAGGGTCAGTATTGATTACCTACTCCAAGGTGGGTCTGATTGTGTGTTTGCACTCATGGAGTAGCAAATTGTACGTGAGCACGGTTTGGAACGCTCCGTTGGCTAGTTTGTCCCGACATTGTGTGCTCTACTTCTTGTTGGGTTCCAAAGGGGTTCTAAGAGGTGGTTGCCTGCTCTCTCTGAGGGAATACATGCAAACCCATGTATTTCAGTCGAGCCCTGTCTATGGCATCTACCAACCAATACCTTCTCTGGTTCTTGTCTAGGTATGTTACTCTAGACTCGTCTTCCGGATCCTTTAACTCATAAAACGTCATCGGACTTTCTTCTCTTCCTTGGGCTGGTGAGTCAGTTTGAAGCAACAAGTCCAAACCATGGATCAAATAGACTTCCAATAGGTAGTCGTCTTGAGGTATCAAGTCCCCTCTCAAGACTTGTGTCACTTGGGACTTGCCTCTAGGGGTCGTCACTAACTCCTTAGGGTTTGGTCTCCCCAAGTTTTCTTGTCCCACTAGCTCTCCCCTCTCATTGATCAAATCAGGGTATTTAGTCACTATGTATATGTGACCCAGCTTGTCCATGTATGCTCCTCCCTCATACTTAACAGCCGGTCTGGGCACAATTGTTGCATCCATGGAAGTCACCATTCTAGCCACAGATATGTTTAATCCATCCAGGTAGATGGGGATCTCCTGGGCATTAGTAGAAACATACTGTAAAGAAGTACGATATTCTCCTTCTACAGTGGTCATGAAGTTTCTACCGAGAGTGGGACCCTGCATGTCTTCTGAAGCCATGGGTATCTCCTCCTCTGAGTCACTAGAGGTGTCTGAATAGACTGAGCGGTGATTGACCTGAGCGGCACTTCCCACAGAAGATATGACACTTCTCCGGCCACTTAGCACCCTTCCTGATCTCAAGTTCATTCACCCTCCTGGGGCTCTCTAGGTCTCTAAAACTCTCCCTAAGTGGCTCCTCAAATGCCTTAAATTTTCCTCTAAAAATGCTCCAAAAGTTTTGGGAAATACCACTTTCGGCGATGCTGCACCAGGTGATACTGCTCGTCAGACGATACGATACCACTTCTCTAAGCGATATGATACTATAGCAACAGACGATACGATACCGCTGTTGGGCACGATATGATACTGGATGCTTTGGCAATACAATACCTCAAGTGTGGACGATACGATACCAAATCCAGTCGCGATACAATACCTATGGAGTCCACGATACAATACCAGAAAACCTCGACGATACGATACTTATGCACTGGGCGATACGATACCGCAAATTCAGACGATACGATACCACTTTTTGGACGATACAATACCAAAAAGGGTGACGATACGATACTGGATTTCCCCATGATGCGATACTAGCGGTCACGTGATACGATACCGCAAAACCACACGATACAATACCAATGCAAATGGTGATACGATACTAAAAACAACCGGAATACAATACTGAAATTTGGCACGATACGATACCTGAGTTTCGCATGATACGATACTGCTATTGAGCACGATACTATACTGGACTTCTCACGTGATACGATACCACCAACTTGCACGATACGATACTAAAATGGTATCGCGATATGATACTGGGAAGAGAGACGATACGATACCAAAAGTGGACCGCGATACGATACCACTTTGGTAAAGTGTGATCGTGATGCCAACAAGGCAATATGATACCACAAGTGGTATCACGATACCAAGGCTGGTAACAGACGATACAATACTTCAGCGAGTATCGCGGTACAAGGGAATTTTTGGTATCGCGATAATAAAAACTCAACCGATCGCGATACTCAAGCCAAAATACCTCCAAATTCAAAAAGTTTTCTCCCCCTTGCTCTTCTCTCACCCCTCTTCACTCCTAGCCTACTGTCTCACTCAAAGAAGTTCAAAAAACACTCTGTTCCACAATGTCAGGACAAGCGAGTCAATGAAGCATCCCCACACAAACACATGTTCAATTCACTATGCCAGGAATACATTTGCATAAGCAAACTAATCCAAGGATGGGAAATATGAATAGACCACCCATTAGGCCAAGACCACAACGAGGTGTAGGATTGGGAATGCATCCAGTTAGACCAGGAGTCCCTATAATGATTAGACCCCCAGAGCTAGTGAGAAGGCTGAGACCAATATAAGTTGCTAAACTATGAGAAATCATTATGACGGCATAGGAGAGCCTTATGAACATATCATTGAATTTAATCAAGTGTTGCGAGCATAACGAGTTTGATGAATTTTTTGTGAAATATGAATCTTTTGGGATAACCCTCACAAGAACAGCCTTAACCTAGTTCCAACCCTTGGATCGAAATCGCTTTGGTAATATCGAACTATTCTTCCAAGAGTTTATTGGGGAATTCACCAAGCAAGGGATTAAGCACAACTTGTCATCATTGATTCATAGTTTCAAACAAGCCCTGAATGAAATGGTAAAAGCTGCAACTTGAAGATTTAAGCAATACGTGGACAGATGTCCAATAGCAGAGAGGCCCTCATAGCACAAGATGATATCCCTATTTCTAGATGGATTGACCAATGGGACACTGAGAACCTTAGTCTACGTAAAACTGTTGCAGACATTGGGTGAGTGTCTACAACAATGCATAAACTTAGAAGATAATTTAGTAGATGATCTCAAAACTACACAAAGCTCCACTAAATCAGAAGACACTAGGAGTGCAGTGATGTCCAGTTCAAGTAATGTGGAGGAATTAGCAGAATTGGTGGCTAAAAAATTAGGAGTACACGGATAGAGAAACTATCAGAATCTCCCAATGAGAATGCCAATGCTGAGAAGATGCAACCTATGCTGTGGAGATCATCCATCCCACGCTTGCATGAGAGGAGGTTTAGCTATGCAACAACCTTACCCATACAATAGGCAACCACCTCAAGGACCCAACCTGTACTATCATATCGAGCAAAAATACACCAACCACACTACTAAAAACTGCCCATTTAATAGACAACCAAGGACAATAACTCAACCCCAATATATACCATTTGGATAACCTCCTAGGGAACAAGGTAGAGAGGTTCCTAGATACAACCCTTACCTAGGACCACAGGGAGTGTTGGTGCAAAGTCCAAGCCCACACATTTGGCTTAAGGTTCATAAAGATATGAAGTTCCATGGAAACCATTGCTAGTGGAGATTTATCCTTTTACATTTGTAAAAGTCATTCATTTGACTTGAGAGAATCTTTGTAATCACCAACCAAAAACTCGTGGACTTGCTAGTTAGAAAAGCATCTACCTCATTGAGGGAATATTTCCTAGATTGAAGGATCACTTTTAGAGAGATCCAAAAGTTGAATTCAAATTCAAATTTGAATACAACACTTATATAAAGTCACTCGAAAAAGTCACGGGTAGTATCTTCATTATCCGAGCTCTCCATTGCCATTTTTGTATGTGTGTAAGTCCTACATTGTAGCTTACACTACTCTCCATCATAAGGCTATGATTATCAAGCCTATGATCTTTTATAACATTGTTCATTAATACATTATATCTACATTGTTCATCTATGATCTCTCTGTTATAGTCATTCCTAACTGTCAACTTGTGCTACTCATATCTCACTCAATTCTCCACTAGTTTCAATGATCTATAGCTTGTTGGAATCAGCTCCAAGTTGTCTACATGCTAAAAAAGTTTGAAGCAAATCCATTTAGCCAATTGGAAGAAAAGTGCGTCGAAACACTCACCGGTCAAAATTGAGGGTAATGATTAATTTGTTAAGTTGATTGCTCTGTGTATAGTGGATCATTTCAAGTGATTTCACTTGGAATCATTAGCTTAATAAGCTAATTAGATACCTCTAGAAGGATTTTTTCCAATTCCTAGTGTACTGGTAGGACTGAGCATTAGAAGCAGCAAGTGTATGATAAAAAATAGAAGGTTTTTATTGACCCTTCTATTTAGAAGTAGTCTGTCTTGATTCAATATTTTCATACATCATTTCCAAAGTACATAGGCACTTGTATGGTGTCTTTGGAAATCTAAGAGGGCCCACATATCAACTCTGAAGTCACAAAGGGCTGGTACTAAGCAGGATTTGGCAGTACCTACTCATCACTTGGAGTGTCCATCCATCTGTCCTAACAGTGGTATGAGAGCAAAATCTAAGGTAAAATGGGAGATGGTTTTCCTTCTTTCATTGATAAATTGGACATGAACAAAATTAGGCATGGTCTCTGAGGATGAAGACATACTTGCAAGGAAGGAGCCTCTATGGATACATCTCAGGAGATGAGGAGATGCCCATATTCAGAAGCAAAGGACAACCTACAAGAGAGGAGCATGAAATACTCAACACATGGTGTGCCAAGGATGCATTAGCAAGGTCTTACTTACTTAACTCAATCTCTGATTTTCTTCTTCCACATATTAGGAACTGTAAGACATCCCAAGAGACTTGGGAACATTGTCTTCTTATTTTTCTTCCAACACAAGGGCCAGGAAGAATCAATTGTGGATTGAATTCACCACTCAAAGAAAGCAACCTAAGCAAGCTATCTCAGAGTATGTGACCAAATTTAAAGATGTAGCAGATCAGTTGGCAAGCATAGGAGAAGAAATTGAAGAGGAGCAGATTATAAGGCAAGTAATCAATGGTATTAAAGCTGATGACAAATGGGAGAGCTTCACAATTGCCATGCATCTATACATGGACATGCAGATTCCAGACCTTACCACACTTATGGGGAAACTATTTACCCATGAAGCCAAGCTCAACAAGAATGGAGATTCATCAAGAGGTAATAGCTCTTCTACCCTATATACTGATAAGAATAAGTCTAAAGAGAAAGGCAAAAACAAGAAGGTAGAAGATGAAGGAACTACCTCCCAAGCCAATTATGCAGGGAGAGGTAGATCATCAAGAGGAAGGGGCAGAGGAGGTAAGCAAGGTAGGGGGAGACCTTATAACTCCTCACCTTGCAGTATTTGTGGTTTATCAAATTTTACTATAGATGAGTGTTTCAGGAACTTCAAGAATCAGAGAGGAAGAGGATATCAAAGAGGTGGATATACACAATCAAGAGGCAGATTCAATCACCACCAAGGATACAACAACTACAACAACAACAATAGCAACTACCAAGGAGGACACAAATCTAGGAAGGATTACAACAACTACATAGAGGATCAAGAAGATTCTCTTCTGATTATGAACATGACTTCAAAACCAGGTATAAATGATGACCATCTCTTCTACATTGACTCAGGATGCTCAAATTATGTGGTAGGCAATGTAGCTCTTCTCTCTGACGTTGAGGAACCAAAGGGTAAGCATCAGGTACAAACAGGTGATGACACCAAGCACTCAGTGATTAAAGTTGGAAATGTTAAGACCTCTGATGGAAACAAGAATCAAATGGTTGGATTTCAGAGGAGGTGTACATGTCAGAACCTCTTGGCTATGAGGACCCAAACAAGGTAACATATTGTTGGAACTCAAGGTCAAGCACAAGGCAAAGTAATGCTTCAAAGAAGTGGACACACAAGAAGAGGAGCAAGTAGGGAGCTCCAAGAAGTGTATGTCAAATTTTCAGAAGAAATCCCTACAAAAATAGTGATTTTCATCACTAAAAACCATTATAAATACCATTTTCCATTTTTGTAACTCCATTTTGTTCAAACCGAGGAGTCCTCAAGCTTGAGGAGTATTAGAAGTATCATCCTACCAATTTTCAAAATTTTTAGACTTCGTTTGAGCCCTCAAATAAGCCCTGGAACCTAATTATTAACTAGGCCGGACACTAGGTCTGGACAGGGTCAAAACTAGTCAAAAAGCTATAAAAAGAGCTAGAGAGCTCATTTTTGAGGTTGGCTTGTTAGAGAATAGAGCTTTTGTAAGACAACCCTTGCGTAATCAAAGTCCTTCCATTGTTCCTCTCTTTGATCTTGCCTTGTGCGCGTGTGTGTGTATGTGTGTGCATGTTTGTGTGCTTTCACTCACACACTTGTGCCTTCACTTGCTCATGGTCTTCATACCAGTCCTCATGTCTCCACGGATTAGAAAGTAAAGGAGGTGGTGCTTACGCTTGAGCTACACCAAATTTTGGCACCATTGCGAGGGAGAGAGCTTCGAGGATGAGCATTGTGATGGTAAGATCGTAGATTTGCGATGTTGGAAGGTAAAAAATCTGTCATTTTTGTTCATTTTCTAATTTTTCTTCTTCATCTTCATCTTCATCATCATCACCATCTCCATCTCCATCTTCTTCCATCTTCATCTTCATAGAAATTTCTTGTTTTTTAGTGCATTTTCACCATTTTCACACCATTTTTCATGCATTATTATGTGAGGAGTTAGGAGGTGCAAGGGAGAGCACGTGCCTATGTTTTTTCATGATTTTTTGCACATACGGAGCTCGCCATTGATGGATGCTTTTGAATTTCCCACCAAAAAACACGATTCTGACTGAAAATTGCAATTTTCATAAAACTCAAAAAAATACGATTTTTTATTTCTTTGCTAAAAGCTTTTTGGAAAGAACACAATTTTGGGGTCATTCTTAGAATTGCGATTCTCTGGTTGTGCTCAAAATCGCGATTCTCTAAATTTCCAAAAACACGATTATGAGAAGACACGATTTTCAGTGGGCTCAAAATTGCGATTTTCACAAATCACGATTTTTAGCCAAAACATGATTTTGGGAAAAACACGATTCTCTGTTGGCTCCGAAATCACGATTTTCAAAAACACGATTCTCTATTGGCTTCAAAATCGCGATTTTCAAAAACACGATTCTCTGTCAAAATCACGATTTTCATGTCAAAAATACGATTTTGAGAGAACAAAACTTTCATCCAAAATCGTGATTTTCACGATTTCCAAATCACGATTTTTACTAAGGTACAAAATCATGATTTTTAGAACACGATTTTCAAGAACACGATTTTCATTCAAAATTGTGATTTTCTGGTCATTCTCAAAATCACAATTTTGACCAAACACGATTTTCATGTCAAAAACACGATTTTGAGGAAACATGATTTTCAGCCAAAATCGCAGTTTTTGGGCATTGCTCAAAATCGCGATTTTCATAAGTGCTCAGCATCACGATTTTCAAACCCCCAAAAATCGCGATTTTCATTCAAAATCGTGATTTTCAAAGCTGTCCAAAATCGCGATTTTCACACAAAATCGTGATTTTTCCAAAAGGCCCTGTTTGCCTGTTTTGACCCCCAGGAGCCTGATTTGACATAATTTTTTCATCAAAAGTCCATTTTTTGAGCTCTATAGCTCGTTGATTTTCAGATAGGATAATTTAAAGTTGACCCTCATGTGGGACTAGGAACCCAAGGGGACTCCAAAGGATTTTGAGCGATACACAGGAGAATTTTGGGACCAGAAGGCAAAGCTTATGAACCTAAGATCTGGTAGACACCTAGGCAAGGATAGACAAAGCAATAGATCTTCTGAGGCTAGTGTCAACCATACAGCTAAGTCTTGGGCACAACAACTAAGTGGTCATCCTTACGTACTAAGTTCAGACACAAATGATTCAGAAATGTCTTTTAGCATGGGGAAACCTACAGGTGGCTCAAGATCTGCCTATCTACAAACACTAGAAGGCCCCTATAAGACACAATTGGAATATATTCGAACTAACCGACTAGGTGCTTGCATCTATGAGGATGGCCTGAGGCGATCAGTGGTCGAGCTCAAAAATCCAGATCAACCCTTTGGACTTGAATACCCAGGAGTCAAGAACCATGTATGTGGTCACCAACCTACCAGATAGGACAGATGAGTTTGGAAACATCATTCCTGAGAGTGAGATAAGAGACCTAGAGCAAGGAGATGTAGGACGAGAACCCAAGACTCCTAGAGGTAAGTCAGTTTTGACTAGAGTGATCACTCCAGATTGGATCCCTCAAGACAACAAAAGCATAGAACTATTCTTAAATAGAGAAACAGAGGAAGCCTTTTGGAGATTCAAGCCAGATCAGCCTAGCCAATTGGGCATAGTCATCATCTACAAGTTCAAAGATCTCGAGACACCAGGCAAAGTTGTCTACCTGGATAACACATCGGAGAAAATGTTCTTGGTATTAGAGCATGATAGGCATGCATACACTTGGCAAGGTGAATTGATTTTCCCTCCACAAAGATCCAATGTTTCCCATGGCCTCCAAGGAGTAGGACCATCCAAGGCTCATGAAAACCAGAGGGAAAGGACTAGAGAGAGGCCTGAGGTAAGCTTTACACACAATGTGGGTAGAGACAGATAAAGACTAGAAGGTGAAGGACACGAAAAAGAGAGACATCAAGCACATAGGCAACAAAGAAATGAACATGATTTTCCATTTCCTAGACCCCGAGAGCATCTAAGAACCCTTAGACCCTCTCAAGTGGTCAAGACAATGGAGATCCTTATGACCATGTGGCTGAGTTCAAACAAGTGTTAAGAGCTGAACAGGTTGAGGACTTGTTCACCTAGTTCGAGGCATTTGGTTTGACTCTCAAGGGTACTGCCTTAGCTTGGTTTCAACCACTGAGTAGTCGCAACTATCGCAATATAGGTCAATTGCTAGACGAATTCATTGAAGAATTTTCCAAGAGTGGTATCAGGCATAGCACATCATCTTTGATCCACAGCTTCAAGTAGACACCCCAAGAAACAGTGCGACTAGTAGGAAGAAGATTCAGATAGTACCTAGAAAGATGCCGTGCTCTAGAGTTACCCACACTAGCCAAACAAGTGGCCTTGTTCTTAGATGGCTTACTGAGCACCACGTTAAGATCATATGTGTACTTGAAAGAGCCTAGATCCATAGAAGAGTGTGTGTGGATGTGCATTGACATAGAAGATAACGTGGGTGAGGAGTTAGGACTGTCCAAACTCTACAAGGATTTGGATCGTTTACTAGTCATACTTCCAGAACCTCCATTGAGATAGATGAGATAGTTGATCAGGTTTCCAAGAAGCTAGAAGTCCAAAATGGACAAACCCAAGAGTCACCTCATTGAACCGTTGTTATACTTGCGGAGGGGACCACATGGCTAATGTTTGCCCATTGCAAAATGAGAACGTGAGAGAAAGGAATGCCCCATATTGTACTACTGACAGGAAATACACAAACCATACGGCTCAAGATTGTCCATACAATAGACAGGCTGTCAGAAAAAATTATCAGCAACCTTACCAATAGGGTAGGTATCAGAACCAATACCAACAGCCATATTATAGACCACAACAACAATATCAGGCACTGTTGACAATAGTCAGAGGCATAGAAGATGCGGAAGCATGTGAAGACAGAGCACAACGAAGTAGCAGGGAGTCAATCGAATCATTTTTTCAAAGACTTATGTTTTATAAATACTTTTCAAAACCTCCAACAGTGATTTTCATCACTTTTGTACCATATGTAACATAGAAAAACCCTTTTTGTAAACTTCTAGATCCATTTTGTGCAAGGCGAGGAGTCCTCGAGCTTGAGGAGCTTAGGTAGAATGAGCATACCAATTTTGGTTATTTTTAGATGCCATTTACCCTTTCAAATAGCACCTAGAACCTATTTTTTAACAATGCTGGACACTAGATGTGAAACCTGTCAAAACTAGTCTAGAATCTATAAAAAGAGCTAGAGAGCTCATTTTTGAGGTTAGTTAGTGTAGACTTGTATGAGCTAGAGTGAGCTTGAGCTTGTAAGAGTGTTCTTGAGTAACAGAGTTGATATCCTACCTTCCATTATGTTTTGCTTATCTCTTCGTTGTGTGTGTGCATCTCTATGCTTCTCACCTTCACTCTCACTTCACTCATATTCACGATCTTCATATCACTCCTATCTCTTCCGCGGATTGACATTAAGGAGGTGGAGCTTCTTAACGTGGTTCTCACCATTGTGTTAGAGCAACACCAAATTTGGCGCCTTTGCTGGGGATCGAGTCTAGGACGAATGTGTGATGGTAAGAGTATAGCAAGAAGTGGCGTTGGAAGGTAAAAATTTCAGTTTTCATTGTTGTTTTTACTTAGTTTTTGGTGTTTTTCACCTCCCCCACACTCCATCTTCATCACCGCATCATCTTCTTCCACTTCGAAAAAATAAAAAAATTCACCATATCCACCCATTCTCCTCATTTCCCTTCATTTGTGCATGCGAGAGAGAGAGAGAGAGCTTTTGTGCTTGTATGTGCTTTTTTGTTTTTGAGTTTTCTTGCAGGTACAGTGCTCCAGTGCATCAGGAAAGCTACAAAAAGGTAAGAAAATCACTTTCTGTCAGAAAATGCCGACTGTGTCAGACCATCGTGATGGTCTGCCAAGTTCGGAATTTGAGGTAAGCGAGTTCACCACGCTGTAGAGCATCCTTGCGCATATAGGAATCCACACTTGCATCTCAAAAATTTGCATTTTGGTGGACCATCGTGATTGGCTCATGCCATCGCGACGGCTCGACCAGACCATCGCGACGGTCTCACGCCATTGCGATGGTTCACTTGAATCATCACGATGGTCCTTGACCATCGCGACGATCCCGTCGACCCCACGCCATCGCGATTGGCTCATGCCATCTCGTCGATGCTGCCACGTGGCAAGCTAGACCATCGTGACGATACCTTCAGACCATCACGATGCCTCGACATTTGAACCATTGCGATTGGCTCACGCCATTGTGCTTTGTGACCATCGCGACGGACTCACGCCATCGCGATTGTCCCGTTGACCGTTGACCGATGCCACTGCGATTGCTTGCCAATTAAACCATCACGACGGTTCATTCACGCCATCGCGATTGCTCACATTTAGACCATCGCGACAGTTTGCCCCTTCGAACCATCGCGATTGTGCCATGCCATCGCGACGGTTCACCTGGACCATCGCAACGGTCCCAGACGATCGCGATTGTCCCAGACCATCACGATTGTCCCAGATCATCGCGATTGTCCACCCCAAACGCAATTTTTAGCGTTTGATTTTTTGACCAAATTTGGGGCTATTTTTTGAAAATTTTTGGGTGATTGCACTCATAGGATACCCCTTAGCTCATATTTGGAGAGAAACCTAATTTTCAGTTTTTACCCTCGAGGGCCTGAACGGTCATATCTTTTTCATCCGAAGTCCGTTTTTTGAGCTTTATAGGGAAAGGACCTTTAAGGGTGTATATATTAAAGTGCTTGATCATCCATTTGAGAATTGGTCTAATATTGGATTTTTACAGGTCTAGCAAGGACAATCAAGGGCAACCAAGGGAAGGCAGTGAAGAACGCAGGGCTTGGGAAGTGCGACTTCTTGGGCATCAGAGCACTCAAAGCAGCTGACTTGAGTGGATAGACAAAGAGAACCTAGAATACCAGGTGGTAGAGATGATTTTCCTCTACCTAGACCACTTGAACATGCAAGAATATTAAGACCCACTCAGTTAGTAAAATCCATGAAAAACTACTTTGATGGGACAGGAGATCCCTATGATCATGTGGCAGAATTTAAGCAAGTGCTACGAGCAGAACAAGTAGAAGACATGTTCACGCAATATAATGCGTTTGGACTAACGTTAAAGAATACCGCTTTAACTTGGTTCCAACCATTGCAACAAAGGCAATTTAGAGATATTCATCACTTTTTAGAGTCATTCATCACGGAATTCTCTAAAAGTGGAATCAGAAATGACACATCTTCGTTGATTCATAGTTTCAAGCAGACCCTCAAGAAACAGTTAGACTGGCAGGACGTAGGTTTAGACAATATGTTGAAAGATGTCCAATGCAAGAGTCATCCTCATAGGCCAAGCAAGTGTCATTGTTTTTAGATGGCCTGTTGAGCTCTAAACTATGCACCCATGTGTACTTGAAGGAACCCAGAACGCTAGAGCAGTGTGTAAGAATTTGCATAGACATTGAAGATTAGGAGACGAGTTGGAACTCTCAAAGGTCTATAAGGACTCAGATTGTTCCTCTCTAGCATCTTCAAAACTTTCTAGCTCGATAGAAGACCTAGCAGAAAAAGTGGCCCAGAAACTAGGAGTTTCTAGCAAACAGATGCCTAGGTTAACAACAAACAAGCGTTGTTACACCTGTGGTGGGGATCATATGGCAAATGTGTGTCCCAATGCAACATAACCACAAGCCAACCCTAGTGGCCAGTACTATATGATTGAGAGACAGTACACAAATCACACCGCTCAAGACTGTCCATACAACAAACATGCAGTGAGACAGAACTACCCGCAAGCATACGCACAGCGAGGTAGGTATCAAGGTCAATATAATACTCACCCTCATTACTATATGCCTCCTCAGAACTACCCTTATCAGGCTCAACAGAGACCTCAACCTGTCTTAGCACAACAACCACCCCCACTAGCTAATGTCATCTCAGTTAAATATGCTGCTACAGAAGAGAACCTAAGTAGGGCTTTAGTGCCTTCTTCACCTTTGATCACAGAAAGTGACCCGAACTCAAACAGTTTTGACCCTACTCATGTAGATAGCCCACCCGCGTATTACACAAAGTCACCAGAACACGTGGAAACATATCAATACAATAATCCACCATTGGAACCCAGTTGGGAGCCCGACTACGCTAATGTGATGTACACAAACCCTAATACACGGCCCCAATTAAGACAACAAAGACCACAGGGCCCTAGAGGACCATGCTTTAGGTGCCAAGGAGATCATTTCATAAAAGATTGCCCACATCCTCCGATAGCAGGACAGTCTCAGTATTATAACATACAAGGCTTTTGTGCCGATTGTGGTAAAGAGCACATAATCAAAGATTGTCCTAAGAACCCTGCTAATGCTTCAAATGTGACACCAATCAACGTGATAGGTATTGTAAACAACACAAATGGATCCAACCCTACATACGTGCCTAGCCAAGCTATAACAAGCGCCCAGGCGCTCTTACAAAACCAATAGCTTAATCATGAGAAAGTAGCCGAAACTAGTGAAGTTGGAGAATCTAGCAGTAAGAAGATGAAATATTGGAAAGATTCCAGAGAAAGGATTAAGAGAAAGTGGAGTAATAGGATAACAGATTTGGAAGGAAGTCTCAAGGAATCTAGAGCCAAAATCCTAGAATTGACTTCACAGGAATCAAATCAAGAAAATCTAGCTCAGAGATCAAGATCAGTTTTAGCGGAACCCATACCTGAAAACCTAGACATGATGTTTCGCGCATATCAAGACTAAACTTTGCATGAAGATGGTAGAATTAGCACAGGCTATGTTTGAAGCCTCTAGATATCTTAATTGGAACAAGATGGCAAAACCGGAATTACACTTTCAAGGACTGGGAGAGGCTAGAATACCTGATAGATAGCAAGGAGAAAAAGAATCAACATAGGAACCCTATCACCTCAGAGGCATAGGAAAGGAATGCACCATCCCTGTCTTAAGTACCCAACACAGAGGGTGAATGTTGAGAGCAGTATGGGCACCCAAGGACTGAGGAGACAAGGAAGCCAGCGGAGAGAGTCAGAGCAAAGCGAAGGATTAAGTAGACAAAGCAGTCGACGCAGATCTGGCAGATAGGCCCTTCAAATTTTTCCAAATCAACATCTTTACAACAGTGATTCTTATCACTAACAATCATTGTAAATACCATTTCATATTTTTGTAGCTCCATTTTGTGCAAGCCAAGGAGTCCTTGAGCTTGACGAGCTTTAGAAGTACCTACATATCAATTTTCATATTTTTTAGACTCTGTTTAAGCCCTCAAATAGGCCCTGGAACCTAATTTTTAACTAGGCCGGACACTAGGTCTGGACAGGGCCAAAACCTAGTAAAAAACTATAAATAGAGCTAGAGAGCTCATTTTGAGGTTAGCTTGTAAATGATTTGAACTTGTATGAGCTTTTTGAAAGTAATCAAAAGAACTCCATTGCTTCTCACTCTTTGTCTTGCCTTGTGTGCACGTGTGTGTGCATGTGTGTGCATGTTAGTGTGCTTTGCACTCACGCACTTGTGTCTTCAATTGCTCGAGGTCATCATACCATCCTCATGTCTTCCCGGATTGACATTAAAGGAGGTGCTACTCATCACTGAGCTACACCAAATTTTGGCGCCGTTGCCGGGGATCGAGCTTTGAGGACGAGCGTGTGATGGTAAGACGTAGATTTGAGACGTTGGCGTTGTAGGTAATTTCTTCACTCTTCTTATTTTCTCTTTCTTACCTCACCACCATCATCACCACCATCATCATCATCACCATCTCCCACCTCCATCTCCATCATCGCGAAACTTTTCAGTTTTGATCTTATCACCTTCTCTATTCCATTTCCCTCATTCCACTTGTGAGAGAGAGCGAGAGAGCAATATTGTGTGCACTGTTTTCGCATGTGTGTTGAGTTTTCTTGCAGGATCCAGGTGTATCATCTCCTCCAGCACGTCACGCAAGTACAAAAATGTGCAGAACTATCTCTGTGTCGCAAGCTTCTGTCGATCGCAATTGACAGAAAATTTCATCTTTTGGTAAAACTAAGTGCACCACAGTAGACTAGAGACCTTGCACATCAGAGATCCACAAAATTTTTTGAAAAATTGGCTGTTTTTCAGTCCATCACGATTGATAGCATCAATCACGATTGACACTGTCCATCGCGACGGACAGCCAGTCAATCGCGACTGACAGACCCCAACGGACACGTGTCCATCGCGACGGACACCCCTGTCCATCGCGATCGACAGAAAAATCGCGATTGACACCCCATTTCGACGAGAATCTTGACCATCGCGACTTATAGAGACCCGATTGACACAAAGCCACGGAAAACCCCAAAAATCTCAATCCATCGCGATTGACACCAGTCCATCGAGATTGACACCAGTCCATCACGATTGACACCCATCAATCGCGACTGACAGCCCTGTCCATCGCAATTGACAGCAATCCATCGCGACCGATTCCCTCTGTCCATCGCGATTGACACCCATCAATCGCGATTGACACGTGTCCATCGCGACTGACAGGCCACGACGGACAGCCCTGTCCATCGCGATTGACAGCCCAGTCGATCGCGATTGACAGCCATTTTTGGCCATATGTTAGGATTTAATAAATTGAGGAATTTGGCTAATTTTGGGCATAACTATTGGGCTATAGGACATATAGGGAGGCTATAAACAAGCAATTTGAGGAAACCCTGTTGACCTGTTAGCCTGTTTGAATCCTGTTATAACCCTAGAACCCTGAACTAGCATAACTTTCTCATACGAAATCTGTTTGTTGTGATTTTTGTTTTGTTGGAAAGCTCGTGGGGAGTAGGAAAACTAAAAGATCCTTGAGATTGTTTTCCATAAAGGCAAAGGGGAATTTGGTTTGCGAATTACATGCATGAAAGTGATCTGCTAGTCATTGGAATTTAAGTCTTGAACTAACTTTGGGACTTTTGCAGGTCCACTGAGAGAACTTGAAGGCATCCAAAGCAAGGGCTTTGTGCAAGCTTGAGAATCAGGTTCTCAAGCACTAAAGAACAAGGGATCAGCAAGAAAGGTCAGAATATTCTCAACTCCCCTTTGTCAATTCCTAGCTTAGGATAAGTTCGAGTAGTGCTAGGAGTAAGTCAGGACAAGATAGGCACGTGACAAGTCAAAGACTATCTAAGAAATCAAGTTCAAGAGATAACCTGTGTGTGGCCGAGAACTTTAAAGGAAAAGACTTAACGTGGAACGATCAACTTCAAGTGCGGAAATTAACTCAAATGCTCCTGACAACGTGATATCAGACAAGAGTATAAACACGATAATCAACATAAGAAGGAAGCAAGTAATTGGTACAAAAGAACTCCGCAACAAGGTTGTACTTTGGGCAAAAATTGGGCTACTTAAATAGGCATATGAACCTTAGATTAGGACGGCATCTAGTAAGGGATAGACAAAGTCTTAGGTCTTCAAAGGCTAGCGTTAATCATACTGCTAGGTCTTGGGCCCAGCAGTTGAGCCACCACTCGCATTACCCTAGCTCTGAGACTAGTGAATCAGAGATGTCTCAAGGGATGGAAAGACCTACAGGAAGTTCAGGTGTGCCATATCTGTATAGGGTGGAAGGCCCCTACAAGACGCAGCTCGAATACCTTAGGACCAACCGATTAGGTGCTAGCATCTATGAGGACAGCTTAGGAAGATCAGTGGTCCAGATTAAAAACCCTGACCAATCCATTGGAATGGAACACCCAGCTGTAAAGTTTGAAAATGGAGCATACTTGGACAAGGAAGGGACAATATATGTAGTCACTAGTCACCCAGATAGGACAGATGAATTTGGGAATGTGATCTCAGAAGCGGATTTAGGTGACCTGGAGCAAGGAAACATGGGTGTAGAACCTAGGACCCCCCGACGCAAATCTGTTCTCACTAGGATTATCACACCAGAGTGGATTCCCCAAGACAATAAGAGCATAGATCTACTCCTGAACCGAGAGACTGACGAAGCCTTTTGGAGGTATAAATCTGATAGGCCAAGTGATGTAGGGTCAATCCTGATCTATGAGTTCAAAGATCCTGATAGCCCAGGCAGAGTGACCTACTTAGATCACGCTTCAGAGAGTATCTTTGTGGTGACAGAACATGACAGGCATGCTTACAATTGGAAGGGTGAATTCGTTTTCCCCCAACCAAGATCGAACGTGTCCTATGGTCACCCTGGAGCTGGAACATCCCAAGCTCATGGAACTCAAAGAGACAGAAGTAGAGATAGGCCAGAAGTGAGCTTTGCCAACCCAGGGGGCAGAGAAAGAACGAGGATGGAAACAAATAGAGTAGAACCTGAGGTACTTAGAGCTCCCAGGAATCAAAGAAATGCGGATGAGTTCCCCCTACCACGACCTAGAGAGCACACAAGGACTTTGAGACCGACTCAACTAGTTAAGTCCATGAAGAACTACTTCGATGGCACTGGAGATCCATACGATCATGTGGCTGAGTTTAGGCAAGTCTTGAGAGCAGAACAAGTTGAAGATCTGTTCACGTTAACCCTTAGGAACACTGCCCTGACATGGTTTCAGCCACTAAACGAAAGACAGTTCAGGAGCATAGACCAACTCCTAGAGGCTTTCATTATTGAATTCTCTAAAAGTGGCATAAGACATAACACTTCCTCGCTGATTCACAGCTTCAAGCAAACCCCTCAAGAAACCATGAGACTTGCTGAAAGAAGATTTAGGCAATACTTAGAGAGATGCCCTGTCCCTGAGTTACCCACGCCAGCTAAGCAAGTGGCTTTGTTCTTGGATGGATTGCTAAGTACCAAATTGAGATCATATGTGTACTTGAAGGACCCTAGAACCATAGAAGAGTGTGTACGCATGTGCATTGACATTGAGGATAACCTAGGGGAAGAACTAGATCTTTCCAAAATCTACAAAGACTCAGATAGTGCCTCTAGCCTCTCTTCCTCGCAATCCACATCAATTGAGGAACTTGCAGAGAAAGTAGCTAAGAAATTAGGTGTCACTAGCAAACAAATCCCAAGGTTTGCCCGTGTGAAAAGATGCTATACTTGTGGAGGTGATCATATGGCAAATGTATGTCCCATTATGGCTCAACCCCAAGTAAATCCTAGTAGCCAGTACTGCACCATATAACGAAGATACACAAATCACTCCGCGCAAGATTGCCCCTACAATAAGCAAGCAGTTAGGCAGACGTACCCTCAGCCATACCCTCAACAAGGCAGATACCAGAGTCAATACCCACCACAACAGTATACTAGGCCCCAGCAAAATTACCAACCGCAATATCAGGCCCAACTGAGACCCTAGCCAGTGCTAGCGCAACAACCACCTGCTCCTACTAATGTGATTCCTGTAAAGTATGCAGCTGCAGAAGAAAACCTGAATAGAGCTATAGTCCCAGTAACACCATTAATTTCAGAAAGTGATCCCAGTGACCATAGCTTTGATTCTACACATGTTGATAGCCCCCAGGCCTACTACATGCAGTCTGCTGAACATGGTGAGTCCTATTACAGTGAGGAACCAAATGAACCTAGTTGGGAGTCAGATTACACAAACGTCATGTATACAAACCCCAACCCTAGACCTCAACCTAGGCAAGTAAGATCCCCATTCCCTAGAGGACCATGCTACAGGTGTCAGGGAGATCATCTCATTCGTGATCGTCCCTTGCCTCCACCTACACAACCCCAATCAGTGACGATCCAGGGCTTTTGCTAACAATGTGGAAAGGAGCATCTCTTACGAGATTGTCCAAAGAATCCAAGCAATATGCCAAAAATCACTCCCATTAACGTTATTGGGTTAGTGGTAGATTCCATAGGAAGTGTCACTTCCACTGCACCGATACAAGTGGTCACTAGAGCCCAAGCCTTACAGCAGAACCCAGGTGTAGGCTAGGAAAAGAGCCCCGAGGTGAGTGAAACGGAGAGCATGACAAAGAAGAGGACTAGAGCTTGGAGAGATAGTCGTGAAAGAATGAAAAGGCAATGGGCAAAAAAGATGAGTGAACTCGAGGAAAGCCTCAGAGAAACAAAGGCCACGATAACTAAACTCACATCTCAAAACTCCCTCTCACACTATGCCACCTCCACCATTCCCAACTCCATCCGACCTGCCACCTTCCAACCCGCCTCACCTAGTCCCACCACCCCCAAGAGTAGGATCAGTCCTAACAGATCCCAATCCCGAGGACCTTAATATGATGCTTAAAGCATATCAGGCCAGAATCCAAGAAGGGCCAAACGTAACTGATCATGGAAAGTGCTACCCTAGAGCAGAATTAGAGCTTGAACGAACTAAAATTTGTGCTAAGATGGTGGAATTGGCTCAGACCATGTTTGAAGCCAGTCGCCTCTTTAACATCTCTAGTTCAGCTAAGACGCAGTTGCACTTTGAAGGACTGTTAGAAAGAATAGAGAGGCTAATTGCACAATCAGAAAAGGAACCTGTTGAGCCCATAAAAGTCATGTCGGTCAAAGTCAACTGGTCAAAGTCTACAAGGTCAAAGGGCAAAGTCAATAGGTGCAAAGTCAAAGTGCAGGTGTCAAAGTGCACAGGTAGTGCACAATGAATTATCCACAAAGGTTGCAGGTTGCAGAGGTGAACCCCCCTTATGTGCAAAAGTGAAGAATTAAAAGGAAATGTGAAGGCATGTGAAGCGGCAAAGTGTACGCACAGGTGAAAGTATGGCCCCCCATTAAAATTTTTGGTTTTAGACTAAAGTCACTACAGGACAAAACAGTGAGTAGTTGGCTGCCACTTGTGAGAGCCATCTTGGGACATCAAAGTGAGCACCAAGATTCACTTGGAGTTAGGAGCGTACGTGATCGGCACACTCAAATCAAGGAAGAGCCATTCTTGGACCAAGGTTAGAGTAAGCAAGAGAGCATAGACTAAGTGGAGCAAGAGAGAGAAGTGCAAGAGTCACCAGAGTACGTCGCACAGAAGTGGAAGTGCAAGGTGCATAGAGAGTGACCAAGGATTTTGGTGCAGAGGGTGCTAAGCTAGAGTTCCCCCAAGTATCTCAAGGTCCTTTGGCAGTGTACGCTTGCCGACAGCAGGTATTCACTCCTCCCCCCTTTGTGGAAGCTTGGTGCAAGGTGTGCACAAGGAGAAGCTTGAAGCAGGTGGAGGTCTGTTGCAGAGGAGGTCGGCAGCAAGAGGACATTGGAATCTTGGATATCTTGTAATTGGGCACTCTGTGGAATTGTGCACAGAGGTATTGGTGCATCTTGTATTTCAAACATTGTAATTTTCTTACTGTAATCAATCGAAGGCAGAGACTTCCAAGGTGTATTTTCTCTTTTGGTCCTTCCATTTTCTCCTACAAACCCTCAAACTCCTTCTTGTCAAAGAATCCCCCAACAAATTTGGCACGCACGGTGGGACTTCCAAGGAGTTTTGAGCATAGGAGGCTATATATTGCCATTGGAGGACAATATTCCAGGGTCGACAACATTACTCCAGTAGGCCAAAAGGTGCATACTTTTATCAAGTGTATTATTTTAAGTGGACTATGCATAGCTCATGACCGCGACCCGGTCACAAACCTTGAGAATCAAGTGCAAGCAGACAAGAAGAAAGACGAACAGAAGATCATCGAGTCCACTTTCATCGACTTCATCGGTAGGAAGCATGGCCGGACAGGTGGACCTAGAAATCTTGCTCTCCAGATTAAACATAAAATTTCCCTCCTTCAGGGGTTTAGCCCAGGAGGACCCAGATGAGCACATTCGACGATTTCTTGCATTATGTAAGACTAGGGGGCTAATGGGTAGGGAAGATGCTTTCTTGATACTCTTCCCAGCCACATTGGAAGGACTCGCAGACAAGTGGTTCAGCCAGTTTGCTGAAAACCACTTTACCACTTGGGATTTGATGAAGGATGCTTTTAGAAATCAATTCCAGCAGGGGAACACAGCAGAGATTATCATAGAAGAGCTAGAGAACTTGAGATTGGGTCCAGGAGAAAAGTTCCCAGAATTTGTGACCAGAGCCAAAGCACTAATGGCCAAATTACCAGATCCACCCCATGATTTTTTTGTCAAGAAATGGTTAGCCAAGCCCCTACCAGTAGCCACTCAATGCAAAATAAAAGAGTTAGTGCTACCTACAGCCTCCATAGAGGAGTTCATCACCACGGCTACAAGACTGGAGCAAATAAGGCACCAATATGGGACAACTTCTTCACCACCAACATATGGTACAGAGATGGAGGATCCAGTGACCCAGCTGAGGAGGGAGTTGGAGGGCTTAAAGAGAAATAAGCCCTACAAAGAGGAGGAGACTGCTGTGGCTCAATTGAGAAGGGAGATTGAAGCACTCAAGCTTCAAAAGGAAGAGGAGGCCCAAGCAGAGGAATTAGCTCAGCTGCGACAGGAGTTGCAGGAGCTCAAAGGAGGGGGCATCAAGAGTGGTCTTTGGTGTTCCATGTGCAGCAAACAAGGGCATATAGTAAGTGAGTGTCCTCTGTTAAGTGTAACTTGCCAATTATGCAGGAAGGTTGGCCATGAGGCCCATGAATGCCAATCAAGGGGAATGCCTGCAACGACATACTGGACACAAGGAGGACCCCTGCCACCAGCAAATGTGATGGCAGCTGCACCCAATCAAGGTAACACTTATAACCCTAGACAGAGGGATAATTTTGGAAATGGGCCTAGAAGGCCAATTATTTGTTTCAGATGTGGGGAATGTGGGCACTATCAAAGTAGGTGCACCCTACCAGAAAATGCTCCCCCTTGCAGAAACTGCCCAGAGGCCAGAGACCACTACACAATTTGTTGTCCTAAGAATCAAGCCTCTTCATCTGGGCCCCACATTCAAATGATTTCCGTGCAGGAAGAAGAAATGGCAAATCAAGTTAAGGTGCCATCACCATCTACCAGGGTGGTGCAGTTAGAGGAAATTGACTCTTTTACTGTGCAGACAAGAAGCAAGGGGAAGGCTCCAGTGGACATGGGTCAAGAATCATTGATTAATGGATTAAACAGAGACAAAGGTGTGTCTGAAGACCAAGCCACCACAAGTGCAGACACAAGGCAAAAGGAAAATTGCACAGGTACCAGTGATGCCATAGGACATGCATTCAGCAGGGCTCATGAGGAGTTGGATAAGTCAAATGGAGCCCAAGCTCTTAAGGAATCAGAAGCCTCCAGACTGCTCAAGTCCATGAAAAAGGAGGTTAGTATTTTTGATTTAATAAGGATGGATGGGAAGTTCAGGTCAGAACTCTTGCAGATAATTGATGAAATGTCCACAACAAGCTTAGTGGCAAAAGCTGCGGTTATGCATAAAGATAAATATGTAGGGGAAGCACCCCTCACAGATTACAAGAGCCCTCGGCTAACCGTTTCTATTAAAGGTCATGAGTTTCAAGGAGTTATTGTGGATGGTGGTTCTGGCATTAACTTGATGCCTGAATATACCATGAAAAAGATTGGACTATACCCTTCACAACCTGCCAACTTCACTGTAACAATGGCAGACCAAAGCATAGTAAGGCCTATGGGAGTGGTTCCTGGAGTCCCAGTCAGGATACAAGGTACTATCTTTAACTTGGACTTTGTTGTTTTAAGGCTGCCACAGGTAGAAGGAAGCTTCCCACTGTTAATTGGGAGACCTTGGTTAAGGCATGCCAATGTGCTGCATGATTGGGGCAAGGACACAATGTGGGTAAAGCAAGAGGGAAAAGAGTTGCAGCAGATAATTTTAGAAGAAGGCCCAGATAATCAGAAAAATACTAGCATGATGCAGACAATCGGTATTTGTATGGAAGAAGAAGTGGTGGACAACCCAGAAGCAGACCTATTTGAAAGAGCAGATTTATATGAAGATGAAAACATGTTGGCTTGGCTCCATGCAGAAGACCCATCCTTTGAAAGAGCAGATTTATATGAAGATGAAAACATGTTGGCTTGGCTCCATGCAGAAGACCCATCCTCCTGCTATGGAATTTTTCCAAACTCATGTATAGAAAAAGCATATGAAGAAAAAGAGGAAATCACTCAGGTTGAAACAGTAGCAGTCAAAGGCCATAGCAAAGCGAAGAAAAGCAAAGTCCTTACATGCAGCAGAGATAAACATACTCAAAGTCATATATCAATGGCCACTTTTTTATGGATTCTGGTATGGCTATCATCTGTTATTTCAATTCTTATGGTAGCAAGTGCAGGGCTTTACAAGAATGTGGAAGTTGCTACTGCCAGTATTTGGGAACATAGGGTTCCTCTGGATGAAGAAGCTGGAGTAGTAAAATTAAAATTTTGCAAATCATATCATAAAGTTGCTGGAGGAGATAATATTCTAATGAAGGATTTAGGGTACCCCTCTCAGATGGCCAGGGTGCCCCAGGAGAAGACTAAAGCAATGAAGTGCAGTACAAATGCAGATTATGGAGGAGTCTCTCTCAGTCAACAATACAAGGCTCAAGGCCTACTATCATGCCAACTGAAGTTTTATGGATCACCTGGAACCTGTAAAAATTGTCCAGGTTGTACATAGTCTTTTCTCGTCATTTTTACTTAAGTTTTAGTAGTTTTCTTATCCATTTCATGCTTGTTTCTTAAGGTTTTAGCAAATTTAGCAGTCATTTCATCCACTTTGCAAAGGCACAAATTTTGGAATTTTTTAGAAATTTTTTCAGATTTTTTCAGGCATTTTTTTTGGACTTTTTCTAGTATTTTCGCCTTTTTCATGTGTCTTTTTATTGCCCAATTTGAGGAATAAATGGAGGGTCTCTGTGGTTTGATGAAGGATTTTAGGCTCAACATGTAGAAAATTTCATCAGAATTTTTTCAGAATTTTTTTAGAATTTTTTGGCCACTTTTTGGCATTTTTTCAGATTTTTCCTTGATTTTCTCTAAATTGGGCTATTTAAAAATTTAAATTAAAAAAAAAAAAAAAAAAAAAAAAAAAAAAAAAAAAAAAAAATCCCTCCCCCCCCCCCCCCCTCCCCCCCCCCCCCCTCTCTCCCCCCCCCCCCTCCCCCCCCCCCCGCCCGCCCCCCCCGCCCGCCCGCCCGCCCCCCCGCCCGCCCGCCCGCCCGCCCCCCCCCCCCCCCCCCCCCCGCCCCCCACCCCCCCCCCCCCGCCCCCCCCCCGCCCCCCCCCCCCCCCGCCCCCCCCCGTTCTGACAGCCCCCCCCCCCCCCCCCCCCCGCCCCCCCCCCCCCGCCCCCCCGCCCCCCCCCCCCCGCCCCCCCCCCCCCCCCCCCCCCCCCCCCCCCCCCCCCCCCCCCCCCCCCCCCCCCCCCCCCCCCCCCCCCCCCCCCCCCCCCCCCCCCGCCCCCCCCCCCCGTTCTGACAGCCCCCCCCCCCCCCCCCCCCCCCCCCCCCCCCCCCCCCCCCCCCCCCCCCCCCCCCCCCCCCCCCCCCCCCCCCCCCCCCCCCCCCCCCCCCCCCCCCCCCCCCCCCCCCCCCCCCCCCCCCCCCCCCCCCCCCCCCCCCCCCCCCCCCCCCCCCCCCCCCCCCCCCCCCCCCCCCCCCCCCCCCCCCCCCCGTTCTGACAGCCCCCCCCCCCCCCCCCCCCCCCCCCCCCACCCCCCCCCCCCCCCCCCCCCCCCCCCCCCCCCCCCCCCCCCCCCCCTCTCCCCCCCCCCCCCCCTTTTTATTTTATTTTAATTTTTATTTTTTATTTTATTTTTTTAATTTTATTTTATTCTTTTTTCTTTCGATTATTTTTTTTCCTTTTTATTATTTTTTATTTTTTATTTTATTTTCTTTTTTATTAATTCGGTCTGAGCATTAAAAAAAAAAAAAAAAAAAAAAAAACAAGCGATCAATTTTTTTATTTTCTTTTACTTTATTTTTTATTTTATTTTTTTATTTTCATGGCTCAAAGCTTTTGGCTTTGGATTGTGCCTCGGTTGGCCGTTTTTTACAAAAATGGAGTCATTTTCATGTTTTTTGGCCCCTATGAACTCAGTTTTTGACTTTCTTTTTACAAATTCCCACTTTTTGTATGACTTTTTGTCTGAAACCACATGTTTTGAACACCTTTCTCACATGTTTTTATTTCACAACATTGTCCAAATGGTCTATTCTCACCTTGTCTTACCTTATGTTTAATAATCTCCCATATGTACCCTCTGTAGCCCTCCGGTTTGTTCACATTAGCCTCCTCCCGGCCCCTGATTCCTACTCCCCATCCCTCCCTTTACCAATATGCCCAGCCACATCCTTTCCCCTCCCTACCCCATCCATATTCACACCCTCAGCCCTCCCTTCCCCTTCCTTTCTCCCCTTCCAATGCCCCCCCTTTTTTTTTTGCTTTTCCATTCCAAAATCCCACTTTTGGTTCTTCTCTGGGGCTTGTTCTCTCCTGTTTTGGTGGAATTGGTTGCTGCTCGGATGTCCTATTCAAGTTTTTGCGGCTATATCTTCATCGTGATCAAAGTTTAGCTATCGCTCTCCGGGACGGAGAGCACATTAGGTGGTGGGCAACTGTTGAGCCCATAAAAGTCATGTCGGTCAAAGTCAACTGGTCAAAGTCTACAAGGTCAAAGGGCAAAGTCAATAGGTGCAAAGTCAAAGTGCAGGTGTCAAAGTGCACAGGTAGTGCACAATGAATTATCCACAAAGGTTGCAGGTTGCAGAGGTGAACCCCCCTTATGTGCAAAAGTGAAGAATTAAAAGGAAATGTGAAGGCATGTGAAGCGGCAAAGTGTACGCACAGGTGAAAGTATGGCCCCCCATTAAAATTTTTGGTTTTAGACTAAAGTCACTACAGGACAAAACAGTGAGTAGTTGGCTGCCACTTGTGAGAGCCATCTTGGGACATCAAAGTGAGCACCAAGATTCACTTGGAGTTAGGAGCGTACGTGATCGGCACACTCAAATCAAGGAAGAGCCATTCTTGGACCAAGGTTAGAGTAAGCAAGAGAGCATAGACTAAGTGGAGCAAGAGAGAGAAGTGCAAGAGTCACCAGAGTACGTCGCACAGAAGTGGAAGTGCAAGGTGCATAGAGAGTGACCAAGGATTTTGGTGCAGAGGGTGCTAAGCTAGAGTTCCCCCAAGTATCTCAAGGTCCTTTGGCAGTGTACGCTTGCCGACAGCAGGTATTCACTCCTCCCCCCTTTGTGGAAGCTTGGTGCAAGGTGTGCACAAGGAGAAGCTTGAAGCAGGTGGAGGTCTGTTGCAGAGGAGGTCGGCAGCAAGAGGACATTGGAATCTTGGATATCTTGTAATTGGGCACTCTGTGGAATTGTGCACAGAGGTATTGGTGCATCTTGTATTTCAAACATTGTAATTTTCTTACTGTAATCAATCGAAGGCAGAGACTTCCAAGGTGTATTTTCTCTTTTGGTCCTTCCATTTTCTCCTACAAACCCTCAAACTCCTTCTTGTCAAAGAATCCCCCAACAGAACCCGTCTCTCAACACAAGGACAAGGCAAGTGAAAGAGTAAGCATTCCTACCCAGGAAGCCTATGTGCCTAACTCTACGGAGCCAGGCACATCATCTTCTATGAATCGGTTCACACCCGAATTCTTACGAGAGATTTAAGAAGACAAATGGGCTAAAGAAAGTGAAGTCCCTCCTCCTATTGAACTTGTGGATGATGCACACGACCAATTCCCACAAGACATCCCATCCATTTATGAGGAGCAGGAGAGCACCCAATCTCAGGAAAGATTAGACTTTGAGTCTAATTCTTTGCATGAATTACCCCACTTCACAGGCCCATGGGAAGCTAAGTCCACGTGCATGAGAGCACCCACATTCATGGTAAGAAACGAAGACTCGATCATACCTAGGAACACAGAGGTAGTGAAAAACACTAAAGTACAGTGCAACCTCACCTTAGAAGAACTACTCAAAGTGAGGCTAGAGCTATGGAAACATGTAGCCAAACAAGTACCAGAAATAGCAAAACCTCGTTCCCAGGTAGGATCCCAGAGAACAGTGCCAGAAATACCATTGGACAAGATAGGGGACATGAGTGAGGGCGAAGAGGGAAACACATATCTTCCTATCACCCATCAAGGATACACCACCAAGGCCATTCTAGACTCAGGCGCAGGAGTTGCAATTGCTACTACTTCCCTATGGAAGCGTTGGGGCAAGCCAGCACTCAGGCCCACGAGGATGAAATTGCAAATGGCCGATGGTCACATAGAGAGACCCCTAGGGCTGTTAGAAGGAATAACTCTCACCACATGTGGTGTTGAGTTCGTGCATACATTTGCTATATGTGATTTTAGCAAAAATCATGCCTATGAAATGATCTTGGGACGACCCTTTATGCGACAGCTGCAAGCGGTACAGGATTGGGGAACCAATTCCTTGTATTTGCAACATTTAGGTGTTACGACCAAAGTCAATCTCAAAGATTACTCTCATAGAGATGTCCATCCTATCCAATGGAATCCATCCATAGAGCCAAAGATGATACGGAATCGGTGCAAGCTTATGCAATGTACTGACGAAATTAGTGAACAATAAACGCTCTGATTGGGACAAACAGCTACACCATCCTGTTTGGGCATACCGAGTCGCCTACAAAATGGTACTCCAAGCCACCCCCTTTCAGATGGTATTTGGCCAAAATGCAGTGCTACCGTTGGACTTCTTAATACCTACATTGAAAGTAGCACAAGAGCATGAATGGACGGGTCATGAACTCTCCTCTAGACTTTTTGACCTTGAACGATTAGGAGAAACAAGACTGAGAGCGGCTGCAGGGATATATGCTGCTAAGAAACGACAGAAGGCATACTTTGATGCCCACGTGACGGATAAAGGCTTGAAGGCTGGAGACTTAGTTTTAGTCTACACATTGAAGCAACATGCGAGAAAATTGGAGAAGCGTGGCTATGGACCCATGATCATTAATAGAATCTCAACAAGTGGAGCAGTGCAACTAGCCACATTAGAAGGCCATATTCTCCCGAGCTACATAAGCGGATGCAGAGTCAAGTTATATTAGGAACCTCTGACGGAAGATATGCTAAGTCGACTCAACACTGCTAAGAAACGCAAAGAAGAAGAAAGACAAATTCGAGAAGAAGCTCAAGCAGAAGCATTAGAACGCATCCGAAGAATGAAGGTGAGAAGTTAGGGTAGGGAGCAACCTAGGACAGATGCATATGCAGATCAAGGATATCATGTGGCTATGTGTGAAGTTTCAGGTATCAGCGCTCAAAGGATAATTGATCAACGTCCTTTTATAACCTTAGAGATAGGACAAGGAAAGGGTGCAAGGACTGTAAGAGCCTTGATTGACTCAGGTGCAGCCACTAGTGCTGTTAAATTTTCGTAGTGTCAAAAGTTGAAATTAACCATCAATCCTATAGAAGCATATCTCATAGGATTGGGAGGTGTGGAAACCCCTTGCATGGGCGAGGTGGAACTTCCCCTCTATATTCAAGACGAAGCAATGACAGTCAAAGTACTAGTGTGTCAAGATGAGGACCTCACTGAGCCTCTTGTCTTGGGTCAAGATTGGATCTATGATCATGCAGTCAACCTAAACCTAAGAAGTGGACTTCTTCAGGTATGGGTAAATCAGAGTCGAATTACGGTTGAATTAGAAAATGAGGCACTCAAAGAACTAGGTAAGGCACGAACTCCTGGTCCTTCCAGTGGCGCACATGAAGTTGACAATGCTATTCTTGTCCAAAACTGTATGCTGCAGAAAGAGGATTGTCTCAACAACGGAATCAAGGATAAGACGACACTCCCTTCTTTTCCAAAGGCCAGAGGGATGCAACAACCAAAGGCAGATCAAATATAGAACAAGCAGAGTACTACCTATACTGGAGGCCAAACACACGTGCAAAGCAGAATGTCTCGGCCGTTGAAACAAGTGTGGGTACGGAAAGGCGAACACCCTGTTGTAACCACGCCAACCCCACGACCCAAGCCTCTTATTAGTAATCAACAACACAACACTAATAAGAAGTCTTTCATCAATTCTTCTGTAAAAGTAAAGTTTATTTGGGTAGCCAAGAAGTCGATGAAGGCCAGCCCACCATCACGACAAATCTGGGTGCCTAAGGCTTGCTTGCGGGCTCAAATAGCTACATCGAGGCCACATTCGGTACAACATGTTTCACTCACTCGAACATCCGATGCCCATTCTTATACATTACGCACGGACACATGTTCTTCCATGAGCACAAGTAGAATCACTTTTAAATGGGTCCCTAAAAAGCCTCATTTTCAAGTAGATACTCCTATCAAACTCTCCAGAGTATCCACACATTCAAGATCAAAACCCATCAACCGCATTTGGCAACCTAAAACTTGTAATACACCCCGGACCCCAGTTGTAAATCCATGCCCACCTACTAACTACGTCACTCTCACACTACATCATTCCACTTAGCTCCTAGGTCTACCCACTTCCTAACTACACACACATACACCGAGCACTTAATAACCTACTAATCTCTCCCGAACCTCATGTTAATGTTGTAATGGAACAAAAACGGTTCTATCCTGTCCTTTACAATGTTAACACCTGTTTCTATATTCTCACAGAATCGGCAGTGATTTCCGCAACATGGCTGATGCTGCGGGAACAAGCTCTCAAACAGGAACGAGCCAGCAAGTGGTGGACTTAGACAGTTTACCCGTTTTGCCTGAGACAAATGAAAGACCAGAAGAATTGCAGGCCATCAAAATCATACCTATTGCGGACCCTCCCAGTGGCCATACCATGCCCGTAGGAAAAGCTTCCCACTGGTTTGGTGAAGTGGCAGGACCCTTGGGAGAGGGAACATACCTATGGGAATCAGAGTTGGACTTCAATGGGAAGCAAGGTAAATACCATTTCTTTACAAGAGAATTCGAGAAGTTACAAAATGCAGAAGGTCTACGTTTGGTATGGGAGAAGGCAGGATTGGATGCATATTTTAGTGCACGGCTCCCAAAGCCTGACTTCATGCGATGCTACTATCTCATCAACACCTTGACTCCAAACAAGAACCCAAAAGGTGCAAGCTCATTTGTGATCCCATCTCTAACAAAAGGAAATGAGCTCAAGAGGTTTAGGTTATCCAACAACTTGGTGAGAGAGGCCCTAGATATGCGCGGAATGCATATTCCTACAGAGAAGGAGACCCTAGTGCCTGATTACATGAAGAATCGAAGCCTCACCAAACTCAAGGACATGGTGTCCATGACGCCTAATATTGCAATACACCTTCGCATGTGCATGCAACACTTTGCTTTTCCTGCCCAAGATAGATTCACCATGCCGCCCAAAAAGATTTGGTTTAGTTTGTATCTGGCAGAGACACAGAGCCTCACCATCAACTTACCCCACTGGATAATTGATCAGATACACCTAGCCCACAAACGATGGCCGCGGAAACAGGTTTTATATGGATGTTGTGCTCTGACGAGAATCATTTATAGGTGTTTGGCTTATGACATCCCTATTCAACGGGCGACAACCTCCCAAGTACCTGTCACCACAGTTGAAGTGGATGAAGAGGATGATGAAGATGAAGAACAGGAGGAAGATGAGGAGGATTATGATCAGGAGCATCAAGATGAGCAACAAGAAGTGCCAGAACTTGTAGGTGCACCTGCATACACAGCTCAGCTACAAAGGTTATACGATACAATCAAAGCAGTACAAGAAAGGCATCAACTCTCTCTTGTGTCAGGCCAAGCTTTGATGCAAGAAATGCTATCAGATGATGGGGTGGATCAACATTTTATTGACACCCTCAAATTAGTTTCAGAATCTTTAGGAGTTCCTGAGGCTCTCCACACAGCAGTCCGCCGGTCCGTGGGGTATGACAAATGCAGAGTTGACACATTACCACGAGCAGGTAAGACTATCAGGATACCCGTCACAGAACAAGAAGTAACCATTGAAACCACAGCTACCCCCACCACCACCATTGACCTCTCTGCTGAAACCTTCGTTCAGACATCACCCATCTCACCCCAGCACCCCCCATCACCACCCTCTCCCCCCCCACCACCACCTCCCACCATGGAAGAAACGGCAGCCATCACCTCTACATTCACTTATAACCCAACCTCATTCACATCATTCTCATTTCGAGAACCCACCTCACAAGACATCCTCTTCTCTTCCATCACCAATCCCTTGTACACTTCAACCCTTCTGTCCTCCGAACCCATAATTGGCCATCCCATAATTCCAAGTGTGGTTGGAAACCCTGCACCCACAGAAGGCACCCTATGTTTCCCAACCTATCCCCCAGTACGGGTACCTCCATTCCATGACCCTCACTTCCCATCTGTCCCCTACACCTCACACACCACCTTGTCTGACCCAATGGACATTTCACCAACCACCGCACCTCTCCCCACAATTCCACCATCTCCCCCTCCACTACCCCCCACCTCACCACTCAACACATCATTGGTAGACACAGCATTCACTACCTCCCTTCCCATTCCCACCTCCCCTGCATTCCAAACTTTTCCCCTTGCATCTCATAATGTATATAGAAAGTTCAATACATTACTTCAGTGTGCACATCAACTACAACAAGAATACCATCAATTGGAAGAACGCACTGCTGCCCTCCAGGCAGAATCTCGGCGCCTACAGGCTAGAGTTAACACTTTAGAAGTTGATTACCAAACGCTCCTAACCGAACATACCACTTTACAGCAAGCTCACTCAGAATTGGAATAAAAAATATCGACGGTGGATGATACAGCAGTCAAGGAACTGGAAACTGTGCTCCAGGCACAAATGATATCCAATGCTACACTTAGACGCAATCTTGGGCTATTAAGAAAGCATATGGCAGCAGCCCTAGAAGAGAACAAGCGGCTTCAACAACAAAACCAAGACAACTTTGAAGCAGCTATGGAGGGGACTGTAGGAGCAACCATTAGCCCTACCAAGTATAGAGCAGTTCCATCAGAAGACATTCACATCTTACTCGAGGAGCATGCAAATTTCTTGGAGTCATATGAAAAGTTAGAGGCTGAATGTGCGGATCTAAAGAAGCAGATAGCCAGTGCCCCCACAGCTCAACAGGAGCCAATAATCTTGCAACACTCTACAGAAGAATTAGAGACCCTCGGGAAACAGGTGGCCGAACTCCAAGCACGTCTCTTACCATATGAAAGGCCACCCTCTCCAACTGAAGAACCAGAACCTGAAACAGTTGTGGAAATCCCCGTCGATGACAGTTATGAAGAGCCATACGAGCCGATGCCAACACCCGGCGGTCGGGTAACAGAGGAAGGACATGACACTTTAGAAATTGGAGTTCCCGATTGGGTTAAAAGGATCGAGAAAGTGGGAAAGACACATGATGATCGTGTGGCCGTGCAAATTCAATCTCTAACAAATCTGGAAGAAACTATCCTTCGATCTTCTTACTTTCAGAACCTATCCCACCAACGGTTGATCACAACATCAGAACCGCAATACATGCCTTACTTTGTCTTGCTACATGATTATAATGCAGAAGTTAAAATGCATACAGGGAAGGAGCCCACATTCGCCACTCAATTTGAGCCAGAGGACTTACCGGAAGATGCACATGCTGGCTCGATCTTCCAACCTAATTGGCGTGCACGTCTACTAATCGATTACCCTGAGATGATGAGCACCTGGGCAACCATGCCACTGTATATCAAGTATAATCCATGCTATTTCCCAATGGTACATTGCAGATCCTGGCAAGCATTTGCAATCAAGGTACGCAACAATAAAGAATGCTCGGCATGGGTCAACTATCCATATTTTGCCCCACCTCGAGGGACCCTAACCGTAGCCTACATGATATCAACAATTCGGCACTGGTCTACACGTCTAAATAATGTACCCGACATAACAGCGAAAATGTGTATGAAAATATTCGAGCTCATGACCATTGTCTTCAAAACCTTTCGGAAGGTACAAGCTCCCTACATCTCTGCCCCTGGATTCTCTCAAGGTAACAAGGATTTAGTCTACGACATGAGCCAGACTCCCTCGCTCAATATAATCTTTGCCAGGCATGCACGAATAAAGTACTTACCCGCATGCTTCAAGCAAACATTTGAGGAAATGTTCTCTACCGGATTCTGGGAATATCATTTGGAAATTTTCATTCCCAGACCAACACATTTGCTACATCTATTCGCAGTAGAACAAGCCATCCATGCAGATCAGTTACATTTGCCACATCCGGACATTCCAGGACCAATTGATTGGGATCGTATGATGACAGATTTGGCTAGAGGACTACGCATACAAGAACATCAGCTTGCCACTCATGTGGTGGACTATTACATCCAGCACTCCCAACAACAAGAGTCTGTCAGGGATGACAGACGCGAGAGAGGGGGGGGGGTGTTGAGAGCAGTATGGGCACCCAAGGACTGAGGAGACAAGGAAGCCAGCGGAGAGAGTCAGAGAAAAGCAAAGGATTAAGTAGACAAAGCAGTCGACGCAGATCTGGCAGATAGGCCCTTCAAATTTTTCCAAATCAACATCTTTAGAACAGTGATTCTTATCACTAACAATCATTGTAATAACCATTTCATATTTTTGTAGCTCCATTTTGTGCAAGCCAAGGAGTCCTTGAGCTTGAGGAGCTTTAGAAGTACCTACATATCAATTTTCATATTTTTTAGACTCTGTTTAAGCCCTCAAATAGGCCCTGGAACCTAATTTTTAACTAGGCCGGACACTAGGTCTGGACAGGGCCAAAACCTAGTCAAAAACTATAAATAGAGCTAGAGAGATCATTTTTGAGGTTAGCTTGTAAATGATTTGAACTTGTATGATCTTTTTGAAAGTAATCAAAAGAACTCCATTGCTTCTCACTCTTTGTCTTGCCTTGTGTGCGCGTGTGTCTGTATGTGTGTGCATGTTAGTGTGCTTCGCACTCACGCACTTGTGCCTTCACTTGCTCGAGGTCATCATACCATCCTCACGTCTTCCCGGATTGACATTAAAGGAGGTGCTACTCATCACTGAGCTACAGTGAAGACAACCTGTCTTCCATACATAGGTATTCACATGAATTTCTGAGAGAAATCCAAGAAGAAAAGTGGAGAAAAGAACAAGCAACCCATCCACCTATTCAAGAAATAGATGACTTGCAGGAACAATTTCCCCAAGACATCCCCTCTATTTACGATGATGTAGAGGAAGAACAACTGAGTGAACACACAGGTTTTGAATCTAATTCTTTACAAGAATTACCTCAGTTCACAGGACCTTGCGAAGCTAAGTCTATTAGCATGAGAGTGCCCACGATAATAGTGAGGAATGAAGAATCAGTAATCCCAAGAAACACGGAAGTGATCAAGAATACCAAAGTACAATGTAATCTCACTCTAGAGGAGTTGTTGAAGATTAAACCAGAACTGTGGAAACATGTAGCAAATCAATTCCGTGAGCTTGCTACCACTCCCTCACAGATAGGAACACACAAGAAGGTACTAGAGATACCCGTAGAAAGGATCGGAGATGTAAGCAAAGGAGAGGAAGGTAACACTTATCTTCCAATAACCCATCAGGGCTATACCACCAAAGCCATCTTAGATTCAGGTGCCGGAGTAGCCATTGCTACCACCGCTTTATGGAAACGTTGGGGTAAGCCAGCATCCAGACCTACCAGGATGAAGCTACAAATGGCTGATGGACATATAGAAAAACCATTAGGATTACTAGAGGGCATATCTCTCACCACTTGTGGTGTGGAGTTTGAGCATACTTTCGTCATTTGTGATTTTGCAAAAAATCATGCTTACGAGATGATTTTAGGACGACCATTCATGTGTTAGTTACAAATCGTACAAGATTGGGGAACTAATTCTTTGTACTTGCAACATTTAGGAGTAACTACTAAAGTCAATCTTAAAGACTATTCACATCGAGATGTACCCCCAATACAATGGAATACCATCCATAAGACACAGGTAGAAACGGAATCGGTACACTCATTAGAATCAGACCCCTCATGGTTGCACGAGGACACTCATTTATGGATGTGTAAAGTAGCAAAATGAGAGGAAGAACGATTAGAAGCCAGGACTTTAGGTTCGGAACAACATCCACAAACCCATCAAGACCCAGCTTAAGCACCTGTAGTATTTCCAGACGAAGAATTCGAACCCCATGGTTGGGCAGAAATCCTAGCAACCATGGATGTAACCATCAATGAAGAACAATGGACACCCCACTATGACGAGGATGGCTATGACATCTCAGTTTTCACGATAGAGCCAATCATGTGTGATTCAATTATTGAAGAATGTGAACCTAGCACTGATGCATTTGAGGATGCAAGTGATTTCGATCTAGAGTCAATTATTATGGACCCACCGTTTGCATTAGACGAAGAATACTTGTACGAATTAGAAACTCACCCTCAGAGGCACGAAGAAATTATGAATGAGGTGAGATTAGCCACACAAGTGACCACCAAGAGTGAAGGTAAGAAAAGAAAGAAGAAAGAAACCATGTCAGAAGAAGAAGAATCCTTGTTCGAGGTTCTTGAGAACTTCAAGAAGTATGAAATAGAAGATATACGAATTAGGGTACGAATGCCTAACAGAAAAGCCAATGTTGGAGAGGTATATGATAATCGAGAGAAAACCAAAAAGATCATAGTTGCCATAGAAGGAGAAGAAGAGAAATGTACATACATTGGGCATGATTTGACGAATGAAGAAGAGGAAGAATTAGTTGCCCTATTGCGCGAATATAGAGATGTGTTCGCATGAAGTTACAAAGACTTGAAAGGAGTAGACCCGGATATATGTTCTCATAGAATCCCTATGAGTCCAGATGCAAAACCTACAAAACAGAAACCATACACGTACAATGATAACTACGCTGTGAAGATTAAAGAAGAAATAGATCATTTGATAGAAGCAGGATTCATTTACGAAATTGAGCATACCGAATGGGTATCCCCCATTGTGGTTGTGCCCAAGAAGAATGGAAAATTGTGTGTGTGTATTAACCTTAAAAAAGTTACTGCCGCCACGATCAGAGACAGTAATCCTCTTCCTATCACGGAACACCTATTGGAAAGAGTTGCGGGCAAGGAGGTTTACAACTTTCTTGATGGATTCTCAGGCTATAATCAAGTAGCCATTGCTCCAGAGGATCAACACAAGACGGCTTTTGCCATAGAATGGGGCATATTTGCATTTCGTGTGATGCCATTTGGCTTGACAAATGCACCCGCCACCTTCCAGGGACTCATGTGTCATGTTTTTAAGGAATTCTTACGCAAGAATTTGGAAGTCCATGTCAATGACATATGTGCTCATTCGAATATCAGGCAGACACATATCCTAGAGCTAAGACAAGTATTTGACAAATGTCGAGAATATCAGGTTTGTCTGAACCTAGAAAAATGCGTTTTCATGGTCAGACAAGGCAAAATTCTAGGACACATCGTGTCAAAGAATGGAATTTTGACGGATGAAGAAAAGGTGAAAGTAATTGCAATCTTTCCTAGGCCAAATAACGTAAAAGAGGTACAACCATTTATGGGACATTGCGATTATTACAGACGATTCATACACATGTATGCAATCATAGCCAAGCCTCTGTACTCTCTTTTGACCAAGTTTGAATGGACAGACGAGTGTGAGAATTCATTCAATGAACCTAAACGACATTTGTGCTCAGCACCTATATTGACAACCCCGGATTGGAGCAAGCCATTCCATGTACATGTGGATGCCTCCAACTATGCCATAGGATGTGTGTTAGAATAACCCATGAATGAAGGTAATATAGATCTCCCCATAGCTTATGCGAGCAGACAGTTAAACGCAGGAGAAAGAAATTACACCACTACGGAACGAGAAAGATTAGGAATGATATACGCAGTAAAGAAATTCAGGCATTATTTGTTGGCAAACAAGTTCCAATTCTTTACGGATCATCAAGCATTACTGTACTTAGTCAATAAGCCATGTAACACGGGACGATTAATACGTTGGTTTCTATTACTCATGGAGTATGATTTTGAAGTAATAGTTAGGAAAGGAAAGACACATCTCAGAGCTGACCACCTCTCGAGATTAACCTCAGGAGAAGCTCCTCAAGGGATAACGGATGAATTACCCGATGCTTATTTGTTTAATCTTGAGATAGCACCAGAATGGGCTAAGCCTATTATCCCTATTTTAACATATGGACCCAAGAATCCTAGGATAAGCATCAAGGAAGGAGAAATTACCAAGTCTCAAAGATATCAAATAATAGCAGGAAGTATATATAAACAAGATAATCAAAAGATTCTTGCTTGTTGTGTAGATGAATCAGAATATGCAAATTGGTTCAATTAGGACATGTAGGTGCATTGAAGCAACATCACTCGAAACATCGTACATTGCAGAATTTGCATAGAATAGGAGTCTATTGGCCTTCTATGGAAGCAGATGTCTACAAATTATGTAAAGAATGCCATGTTTGTTGTGAAAGACCACCAGTAGAACATGCTACATTATATCACATGTCTCTCACACCAGAATGGAGTGAACCTTTAGTGACATACTTGAGGACGAAAACATTCCCTCAAGGAATGACCTTAGCATGACAACACAGTCTAGAGCAGGAAGCTCAGTAATATTCACTTATCGGCGAAAATCTATTGTAAAAAAACAAGGACGAGATGGAAACCTAAGGCAATGTGTTCATGAGAGCGATTATTTGAGCGTACTAGAGACTGCACACCAAGGTGTTGTAGGAGGTCATTTTGGCCCCGATAGGATAATCAAAGCCATCCTCTTTGCAGGATTATGGTGGCCCACTCTTCACATGGATGCACATACCTATGTAAAGAGATGTGATGTGTGCCAGAGAACTCAATTTCCTACTCGCAGAGATGAAATGCCATTGAAACCCATGATGGGAGGACATGCATTTTCTAAGTGGGGTATAGACTTTGTAGGACCCATTAACCCCCTGCAAAAGGTACACATGCCAAATACATTATTGTTGCGACATATTATCTTACCAAATGGGTAGAGGCAAAAGCCACAAAAAAGAATGATGCACACACGACTGCAAAATTCTTATTTGAAAATGTCTTTACAAGATATGGATTGCCTATAGAGTTAGTGAGTGATCGAGGAACTCACTTTCTAAACCAAGTCATTGAATATTTGTTACAGAATTTTATGGTGATTCATAAGAAATCTGCACCATATCATCCTCAGGCCAATGGTCAGGTTGAAAGCACTAACAAGATCCTTTGTAACGTACTGACGAAACTCATGAACAACAAACGTTCAGATTGGGACAAACAGTTACACCATGCTGTTTGGGCATATCGAGTGGCCTACAAGACCATAATCAATGCAACTCCCTTTCAGATGGTTTTTGATCAGAATGCTGTGCTTCCTTTGGACTTCTTGATACCCCTTAAGGTTGCATAAGAACACCAGTGGACCGGCCATGAATTATCAGCAAGAATAATGGACTTGGAACGATGAGGAGAAACCAGGCTGAAAGCAGCAGCAGGAATATATGCAACAAAGAAATGACAGAAAGCCTATTTCGATGCACATGTGAAAGATAAAGGCTTAAAAGAAGGAGATTTAGTCCTAGTGTATACGTTGAAACAACACGCACGGAAACTAGAAAAGCAAGGTTATGGACCCATGATCATTAACAGACTCTCGACAAGTGGAGTAGTACAATTAGCCACCTTAGAAGGAGACATAATGCCTAATTACATTAGTGGCTGTAGAGTCAAGTTATATCAAGAACCTTTTATTGATTAGACGATTCACGTTGGCAAAGAAGCGTAAGGAGGAAGAAAATAGAATACGTGCTGAAGCTCAGGCAGAAGCTATAGAACGCATTAAGCGCATGAAGCTAAGAAGACAAGGACTAGGGAGAGAACATTATAACCAGTTGGAAACAACACCCAGATACCCCATGGACATGTATCAAGCAAAGTCAAGTACTAATCCTAGCATAGTGGATCAGAGACCATTCATTACAGTCGTGCTAGAGCACGACAACCCTTGCCAAGAGCTCAGGGCTTTAATCGACTCAGGTGCTGCGACTAGTGCGATTAGATGGTCCCACTATAAGGACTCAAGAATAGCAATGCAGCCAATTGAGGCATACCTCATAGGGCTAGGAGGCATGAAACCCCTTGCATGGGCGAGGTGGACCTTCCTATCCTCATACATGATGTGACCATGACAGCGAAGCTACTAGTGTGCCATGACGAGGACCTGATAGAGCCCCTAATCCTTGGCCAAGATTGGCTATACGATCACTCAGTGGACCTAAAGCTTAGACAAGGCTCCTTGCAGATTGGAACCTTAGATCAGCAGCGAGTGATACCGCTTGACTTCCCCAACAACACTCCGCCTGAGGTATGTAACCCTAGACCCTATGCAATGCGTGCGACGGAGGACCGGAAGATATTTGGCCAAATCCCTTGGCTAAGCACGCTCCCTCCAAAGTCAACCCATGAGAGCTTGGCAATGGATCGTTGCCAGATAAAAGATGGTCAGGAGATTTTCCCCCGGTCTTCCAGCAACGGACAAATGGGGACAATCGTAGGTCAGGTGGACTTCATCAGCGGACAAATGGGGACCATTGCAGGTCAGGTGGACTACATCAGCAGCCGAATACACGAAATGCAAAGATTCCCCATTCTGTGGCAAAGGCCGTTTTGTGTTGATCTTCGGGGGCAATGGCTACTTGGTTGTAACCTGAAAATCCATCAAGGAAGCTATAAACTTCCTTGCCTGCAACACGCTCCAATAGATGTTCGGTGATTGGAAGTGGATAACTATCTCTGATTGTAGCGGCATTAACTTTTTTAAGGTTAATGCACACTCGCAATTTCCCATTCTTCTTGGGCACCACTACGATGGGGGACACCCATTCAGTGTGCTCAATCTCATAGATGAATCCAGCTTCAATCAGCCTGTCAATTTCCTCCTTTATTTTGGCTGCATAATTGTCATTATATGTGTAGGGCTTTTGTTTGGTGGGCTTGGCGTCAGCGGTCATCGGAATCGTATGAGAGCAAATCTTTGGATCTACTCCTTTCAAGTCTCTATAGTGCCATGCGAACACGTCCCTATATTCCCTTAATAGAGCTACAAGCTCTGCTTCTTCTTTTGCACTTAGGTCATCTCCTATGTACGTACATCGTTCTTCGTTCCCTTCAATGGTCACTACAATTTTTTTGGTCTTTTCTTTATTGTCATATGCTTCTCCTATAATGGCCTCTCTCTTAGGCATCCGTACCAAAATTTTTCGGTCTTCCACTTCATATTTCTTGAAATTTTCTGGTACTTCAAACATTGATTCTTCCTCTTCTTGTTCCACTGCTTTTCTTTTCATTTTCTTTTTACTACCTTCACTTCCTTCCTTTGAATTTATCGTTTTAATACTTGTGAGGGGTTCTTCTTCTTTTTGGGTTAACACTCCTATGTCCTCTAAATAGCGTTCCTCTGAGTCAAAGTAAGTATCCATCACAATGGATTCTAGATCATCGTCATTCTCTTCTTCTTCTATGAACTCATTAGGATCACATTCTTCCAACAGGGGTTGACACATGAACACTGAAATATCATAACCCTCCTCATCACAATGAGGTGTCCATTGGTCTTCATTGACTGCAATGTCCATGGTAGCTAAGATTTCTGCCCAACCATGAGGCTCAAATTCCTCATCTGGAAATATCATCGGTGTATAGGCTGGGTCTTTTATTGGTCTATCTCCTGGGGGAGTTCCTTCTTCTCTCGCTTTTAGGCGCTTTTCCTCTTCCTCTACGACCTTGCACATCCACAAGTGAGTATCTTCATGCAGCTAGGAAGAATCAGGTGAACTTCTAGAATGCACAAAGATTGAATCTTCTTTTGCTTTGTGGATAGGATTCCACTGTAGGGGTGGTACATCTCTGAAGGTGTAATCCTTCAAATTGACCTTGGTGGTGACCCCTAAGTGCTGTAAGTACAAGGAGTTAGTTCCCCAATCCTGTACTATTTGCAATTGTCGTAGGAAGGGTCTTCCTAGGATCATCTCGTAGACATTATTTTTTTCAAAGTCACATATAGCAAATGTATGTTCAAACTCTACACCACAAGTGGTTAGAGTTATCCCTTCAAGCAATCCTAGAGGTCTTTCAAAATGACCATCTGCCATTTGAAGCTTCATTCTTGTTGGTCTTAATGTGGGTTTGCCCCATCGCTTCCACAAGGAGGTGGTCGCAATAGCAACCCCCGCACCCGAATCTACAATTGCTTTAGTTGTGTAACCTTGATAGGTGATCGGAAGATAAGTGTTACCTTCTACACCTTCGCTCATGTCTCCTATTTTGTCTAGAGGTATCTCTGGTACTTTCTGCTTACGGCCTACTTTCGGCATATTGGAATCAAGTTCTGGAACTTGATCCTTCACATGATTCCAGAGCTCCGGTTTTGCCTTGAGCAGCTCCTCTACAGTGAGATGACATTGAACCTTAGTGTTCTTCACAACATCAGTGTTTCTTGGAATCACTGAGTCTTCATTTCTTACCAATATTGTGGGAGCTCTGATCTGGAGAGATTCAGATTCCCATGGGCCTGGAAATTGAGGCAGTTCTTCTAAGGTATTAGATTCAAAATCTAACCTGTCGTCTTCTTGTTGTTCTGCTTCCTCTCCGTAAATAGATGGAATGTCTTGGGGAAATTGATCATGAAGATCATCAATCTCAGGAATCGGAGGGGAATTACCCTTCTCCTTGGCCCATTTCTCTTCTTGTATTTCCCGCAAGAATTCTTGAGAGTACTGTTGAATTGAAGGAGGTATCCCTGGATCCGTGGAATTAGGAACATAAGCTCCCATTGGTGGTGAGCTTCCTCTTTCAATAACTGGTTGAGCCTGTGGAGGTAAAGAAACTTGTGGTTTGTTTACCAACTGCTCTAATCATTCTAGTAAGCCCTGGAAATGCAAATCCCCTTTGACAGAGTTTGTCTGATTGAACTTTTGACTAGTCTCAAGTATAGCTTGAGCTTGTTCTACCATTTTCATGCACATTTTCATCCGTTCAATCTCTAAATCTGCTCTAGGGTAACTCTTGTCTAGGTTTGCAGCTGTTGGCCCGTCTTGAAGTCGAGCCTGGTAGGCGTTGAACATCATGTCCAAGCCTTCTGGGGTTGGATCTGCAAGAACAGACCCTGGTTGTGGGTTATTTACAATGGGTGGTGGGGTGGAATGAGGCGAAGTGGATGGAGCTTCAGCATGCGAGGGGCTTTGAGATGCAATGTCTTCTATTTTTGTTTTGGTATCCCTTAGGCTTTTTTCTAGCTCGGATAGCTTTTTGTTCCACTTGCGATTAGCCTTCTCTCTGGTATCCTTCCATGTTCTTGGTTTCCTCTTACTAGGCTCTCCTGACTCACATGACTCCGATTGATCAGATGGTTTTGCTTGTTGTGCAGCCTGTGCCCTAGTAACTGCCTGTACAGGAGCCACATTACTACTACTTGAACTTGAATCTGCCACTAAGCCTACCACATTAATGGGTGTAATCTTGGGTGCACTGGAGGGGTTTCTTGGACAATCTCTGGGGAGATGGTCTTTGCCACAATCAGGACAAAAGCCTTGTATTGTGATGTTTTGTCCTAGCCCCAGAGCTGGTTGGTGGGGACATTCACGAATGAAATGATCGCCCTGACATCTAAAGCATGGTCCTCTAGGGGCTTGTGGTCTTACTTGTCTCAATTGGGGCCTAGGATTTGGATTCGTATACATGACGTTGGAGTATTCTGGCTCCCAATTTTGTTCCATAGGTGGTGTCTCATATTGACACTGAGAAGCCTCACTTTGCTCAGGGGACTCTATATAATAAGCATGTGGACTATCTTCATGGAAGTAGTCTGAACCATGAGCGTGAGAATCATTTTCTGAGACCAATGGGGTTAGTGGCACCAATGCTCTATTATGGTTCTCCTCCGCCATCGTATATTTAACTGGGATCACATTGGCAGGAGCTGGCGGTTGGTTTCCTAGGACTGGTTGTGGCCTATATGGTGCCTGATATTGCTGCTGGTATTGAGGTTGATATTGTTGTGGCCTATAATATGGCTGTTGGTACTGATTCTGATACCTACCCTGCTGGTAAGGTTGCTGATAATTTTGTCTAACAGCCTGCCTGTTATAGGGACAATCTTGGGCCGTATGATTTGTGTATTTTCTCTCAATGATGCAATACAGAGCATTAGGGTTTCCTTGGGGTTGAGTCGTCAACGGGCAAACATTAGTCATGTGATCTCCTCCACATGTATAACATCGCTTCACTGAAGTGACCCTTGGCATTTGTCTATTTTGAACTCCTAGCTTTTTGGCCACTTGCTCAGCTATCTCATCTATCTCAGTGGAGGCTCTAGAGGTATGACTTGTAGAACTATCAGAGTCCTTATAGAGTTTGGATAGTCCTAACTCCTCACCCAAGTTGTCTTCTATGTCAATGCACATCCGTATACACTCTTCTATGGATCTAGGCTCTTTCAGGTATACATATGACCTTAATTTTGTGCTCAATAGGCCATCTAAAAACAGTGCCACCTGTTTGGCTGATGTGGGTAATTCTGGTACAGGGCATCTTTCCAAGTACTGTCTAAACCTTCTTCCTACAAGTCGCACTGTTTCTTGGGGTGTCTGCTTGAAGCTGTGGATCAAGGATGATGTGTTATGCCTGATACCACTTTTGGAAAATTCCACAATGAATTCTTCTAGCAGCTGACCTATCTCTCTATAGTTGCGATTGTTTAGAGGTTGAAACCAAGCTAAGGCAGTACCCTTAAGAGTCAAACCAAATGCCTCAAACTGGGTGAATAAGTCTTCAACCTGTTCAGCTCTTAGCACTTGTTTGAACTCCGCCACATGATCATAAGGATCTCCAAATCCATCAAAGTAGTTCTTCATTGTCTTAACCACTTGAGACGGTCTAAGGGTTCTTGAGTGCTCTCGTGGTCTAGGCAATGGAAAATCATGATCATCTCTTTGATGCCTATAAACTCTATGTCTCTCTCTTTCAAGTCTTTCCGTTCCATATCCTGATCTGTCTCTGCCTACAGTGTCTGCAAAGCTTACCTCCGGTCTCTCTCTAGTTCTTTCTCTCTGGGTTTCATGAGCCTTGGATGATCGGGCTCCTTGGAGGCCCTGGGAAACATTAGATCTTGGTGGAGGGAAAATTGATTCACCTTGCCAAGTGTAAGCATGTCTATCATGATCTGATACCAAGAATAATTTCTGAGATGTGTGATCTAGATAGACAACTTTCCCTGGTGTCTCTGGATCCTTGAATTCATAGATGGTGACTACTGGGCTGGGTTGATCTGGCCTAAATCTCCAAAAGGCTTCCTCCGTTTCTCTATTCACGAATAGTTCTATGCTTTTATTATCTTGAGGAATCCATTCTGGAGTGAGTACTCTGGTTAAAACTGACTTACCTCTAGGGGTCTTGGGTTCTCCTCCTAGGTCTCCTTGCTCTAGGTCTCCTATCTCATTCTCAGGAATGATATTTCCAAACTCATCTGTCCTATCTGGTAAGTTGGTAACCACATACATGGTTCCTTCCTTATCAATGTAAGCACCCTCTTCAAACTTGACCACTGGATGTTCAAGTCCAAAGGGTTGGTCAGGATTCTTGAGTTGGACCACTAATCGTCTTAGACCATCCTCATAGATGCGAGCACCTAATTGGTTGGTCTTGATATACTCCAATTGGGTCTTATAGGGACCTTCTGGTGTCTGTAAATAGGCAGTGCCTGAGCTACGTGTGGGTCTTTCCATGCTAAAAGACATTTCTGAGTCACTGGTTTCTGAACTTCGTGTGTAAGGATAACCACTAAGCTGTTGAGCCCAAGACTTGGCTGTATGGTTGACACTAGCCTCAGATGATCTAATGCTTTGTCTATCCTTGCCTAAGTGTCTGCCAGATCTCAGGTTCATAAGCCTTGGCTTCTAGTCCCAAAGTTCTCTTATATTGCTCAAAATCCTTTGGAACTCCTTGGTTTTCTAGTTTCCCTGAGGGTCAACTTCAAAATACCCTATCTAATAATCCTGGTATTATTTTTACCGTAACCAGTCGATATTTTGGTTGTACTTCCCACGAGCTTTCCAACAAAACCAAAATCACAGCAAACGGATTTCGTATGAGAAAGTTATGCCAGTTCAGGGTTTAGGGGGTTAAAACAGGATTCAATCTGGCTGATAGATCCTAGGGTTTTCTCCCAAAACACAAGTGTAGGAACATCCAATAATGCTAATGGATTGACTATTTTGCCCCAAAATTATCCCAAAGTTTGAACAAAAGCAAACCCTAATTTTTGGCCGAAAAGCCTGTCAATCGCGATCGACAGGTCTGTCAATCGCGATTGACAGAGGTGTCCGTCGGGGCTGTCAGTCGCGATCGACAGTGTCAATCGCGATCGACAGAGTCGATCGTGGCTGTCAATCGCGATCGACAGTATCAATCGCGATCGACACGTTTTCCGGATTTTTCGCCGAAATTTCAGTCAATCGGGGGCCTATCAGTCGCGATGGACACGTGGCTACGCGTAAAATTCAATCAGTCGTTGAATTTCAGTCGATCGCGATCGACGGTGTCAATCGCGACTGACAGAGGTGTCGGTCGTGGCTGTCGATCGCGATCGACGGTATCAATCGCGATTGACAGGGTCCTACGTGGCAGTCTGTCGGTTGTGAGGTCTGTCGATCACGATTGACAGGGTCTGTCGGTCGCGATTGACAGGGGCTGTCGGTCGCGATTGACAGAAAAACACGGAATTTTTCTACTGTTTTAGGTGATTTGGGATGTGCTCATCATGCTTGTGCTAGTGGTGAACTTTGTTTTACCAAATGATCGAATTTTCTGTCGATCGCGATCGACAGAGGCTGGCGATTGCGAGACAGATTCGACGAGTTTTGTACCTGCGCAGGGAGCTGGGGATGGTGATTCAGCAAGATCTTGCAAAAAGCTTAAGAAACATGCAAGAAAACACACAATTTCGCTCTCTCGCTCTCTCTCACAAGTGAAATGAGGGAAATGAGGTGGAGATGGTGATGATGATGTGAAGAAAAACAAGAAAATAGATGAAAGTGAAGAAAATACCTACAACTCCAACGCGTCAACTCTACGTCTTACCATCACATGCTCGTCCTCAAAGCTCTCTCCCCGGCAACGGCGCCAAAATTTGGTGTAGCTCAGTGATGAGTAGCACCTCCTTTAATGTCAATCCGCGGAGACGTGAGGACCGGTATGAAGACCACGAGCAAGTGAAGGCACAGGTGCGTGAGTGAAAGCACACAAACATGCACACACATACACACACACGTGCACAAAGTAAGATCAAAGAGAGGAACAATGGAAAGCTTAGATTGCCAAAGAGTTCTCTTACAAAAGTTCTATTCTCTAACCAGCTAACCCCAAAATTGAGCTCTCTAGCTCTTTTTATAGTCTTTTGACTAGTTTTGGCCCTGTCCAGACCTAGTGTCCGGCCTAGTTAAAAATTAGGTTCCAGGGCTTATTTGAGGGCTCAAACGAAGTCTAAAAATTATGAAAATTGGTACGATGGTACTTCTAATACTCCTCAAGCTTGAGGACTCCTCTGCTTGAACAAAATGGAGTTACTAAAAATAGATAATGGTATTTACAATGGGTTTTAGTGATGAAAATCACTATTTTTGTAGGGGATTCTTCTGAAAACTTGACATACACTTCTTGGAGCTCCCTACTTGCTCCCTTTCCTTGTGTATCCACCTTTTGATGTGCTTCCATGCTTTGTCCTTGACTTTGAGCTTCAACAGTAAGCTTAAGAGAGCTTTGTATGGGTTGAAGCAGGCTCCAAGAGCATGGAAATATAGGCTTGTTAAGTTCTTGAATGAATGTGGATTTCAAGCATCAAAGGCAAATAGTAGCTTGCTAGTGAAGGCAAGTGAAAATGGATACATATACATGTGTATTTATGTTGATGATATTATTGTCACAGGTACAGATGTTCAAGGAATCAATGAGCTTAAGAAACAAATAGAGAAGGAGTTTAAGATAAGTGATTTGGGAAACTTATCTTATTTTTTAGGAATGCAGATTGTGTATACTCAACATGGAGTATATGTCACACAAGAGAGGTACTTGAAGAATCTTCTGGTCAAATTTAACATGGATGATTGCAAGACTTCAAGCACACCATTGGAGGTAAATCATAAATTGAGTAGGCATGGAGGTTCAGAGTTTGGTAGGTAGTTTAATCTATGCTACCTTGACAAGGCTAGATCTATCATATGCCGTAGGTGTGTTATCACAATTTATGCATTGTCCAAAGAAGACTCATTGGATTGCAGCTCAAAGGGTACTCAGATATATCAAAGGAACCCTAAGTGAAGGTCTGTATTATGGATTTACTTATGATATAAGAATCAAAGTGTTTAGTGATGCAGATTGGGTAGGTGATTCAGATGATAGAAGGTCTACTCATGGGTATCTCTGTTATATTGGAGATAAATTAGTTTCTTGGTGCTCAAAGAAGCAACATACAGTTGCTTTGTCATCTAGAAAAGCTGAGTATAAAGGAATGGTAGAGGCTGCAAAAGAAGTAATATGGTTAAAGACCTTGTTGAAGAGTTCTGGAACTGATCACAGTACTCCAATTATTTTTGAAGATAATATGAGTTCATTGTATTTGGCAGCTAACCATGTTTTTCATGCCAAGACTAAGCATATAGAGATTCAGTACCATTTCTTGAGGGAAAAGCTACTTGATAAAGAGATTGAAGTGATGTATTTCTCCAACAAAAGAACAAGTTGCAGATATGTTAACAAAAAGCTTGGATGGACCTAAGCTACAGAGATTCAAAGAGATGGGAGTGAAGAAGAATGGAATAATCACAATTAGTGATTGATGGGGAGCTGTTGGAACAAAACAATCACAAATTGGTGATTACAAAGAGCTTGAAGCAAGCTTATGATCAGATTGAAGTGGAAGAAGACACTTGAGAAAGTGAAGAGATCTCAGAAGTGAAGTTTGTATATATATGTACATTACAGTTGGAAACTCTTGTAATTTGAGTATAGATGATCCTTAGTATGATAAGAAATAATGTAATAAATGCGGGATAAGTTTAGAACTATATGTATATAAGTCAATGATGTAAACTGATGTAGAAAAGAGTCATTAGAAGACAAGTGTCATAGAGATAGATGTGAAGAGAGTCATCTTCAAAAAATAGCGATGGGTGTTTCGTAGATTTCTCTCAGTCGGATGACGTGGATCAGACATCCTTTTGTACACATCTAATCTAGAAGCTAATGAAGCTATGTTCAAAGTTTCATGGTTTAATTCCTCGTCTGCTGTGAGTATGATCAATAGGAACATGTGTATGTAAAGACTGAAGATAAACTTCTCAGAGTCGTGCACTTTTTTGTGTCAATGATTTGCTTAGATCTCAGTGCACAGTGTAAAGTTTTTTATGAGTGAGCATTCAAAATCTAAGTTAGAAGGTAAGGAAGCTATGGCTAAAAGCATTTAGCAAAACGGGATCTGTGCTATGAGAAATCAACCTTAGAAGTTACCTATGTCAAAGTCGCTTGTTCAGAAAGACAATTTTTGACATACTTTTGATCTTAAGAATCAAATTAAAGTTTTAATGATTCTTTTGATGAAATAATGGTTTATATGATTGCGTAAAGGTAATGTGGAGATATGTGCATCATTGATTTGAAGAAATATGAAGATATGTGCGGGTAACGAAGTCCATTTCTGAAGCAGACTTTCTGAAGAAGAAGTTTATTCACTCAGAGAAGTGTTAATGAAAGTTTTGTGTAAAGTTTGATCCATAATTGATATAGAAGTGTTCTTAGATCAGTATAGATCAAACCTTTGGAGATTAAGAGGTCTCCAAGAACCAACACGCACGAAGACGAAACATTTGAAGCAACAGCGTACACCTTGGCAATCAAAAATTTATATCGCACCATGGAAAAAGTTTGGGCGCGCAAGAAGTTAACTGAGGAAGAGATCCAAGCAATCATAGAACAAGAACTTGTCTCAGGTGGTTTCGAAGAAGTATACATCAAAGGCTTCCAAATCAGTGGGATCCAACGAAGCATTGAGATATTTGCAGAGAAAACCACTTCTGCAATTTGACCCCGGACGAGTACGACTATAATATATCAAAATCGGGTGAATACATTCGTGTACCGATAGGTGCACAATCTTCAGACTAGGCCAGGGAAGCGCGTCTCATCCTTGCAGGATCATTGGCAGAAGACACCATTGTCATCAACTCCCCACCCAACACTACTACTGTACATACCACCATTGTTGCCAAAGTACCCGCCACACCAACCGCTCCTCCTTCGCCACCCATCCCTCTAGTCTCTCCTATACATCTTGCCTCTCCTAGACCATCCACATCCTTTGACAGTGCAGTAGCAGAAGCCTTTGTTGCTTTGATCCCTCTAAACCTTTCCACACCTACCCAATCTAGCTTACCTCCTAGGATTTCTACCCTTCTATCTAGTCCATTTCTCCATCCATCCTTCCCATCCTTCCCCGCCCCTCCAAGAACCCTTTTTCCATTTCTACCCCCATTGACTTTCTCCCTTGTATCACCTCCCCGACCCACTATCTTTCCGCTTTCCCCTTTCCACCAAGCAGCACAAGAGAACCCCTCTGTAAATTACTCCTCAACCTTTGTAAACCTTGTATTTACACCCACGCACGCACCCACTATCACTCCATTATTCACAGCCACGACACTTGACACCACGTCAAGTGACATGGACATCTCACCACCCACCGCACCAACACTCACCTCTTCTATTGCACCATCATCTTTAGGCACCACACATTTCTCCACTGTTACCACTGCATCCACATTCCCATCCCTATTCCCCCTTCCCATCGCATCAACACCCTTAAACACAACATCTGCATTCACCACACCATTAATATTATCACCCACTATAGACACCCCATTTCGTCAGATGTTCACCTGCATGACTCAAGTGAGAGATGAATTTACATCTCTTGGAGCCAGTTACTAGACGCTGCAGCAGACAACAAAAATGCCTCACTAAATACCCGCTACCAAGAACTACGAGAGGCATATCATAAACTTGAACTAGAAAGTGAAGAAAAGACAAAAGAGGCCATCACTGACATTGACAACTTGTTAAGGGCCCATACGATTCGCAATGTGACGCTCACCAGGAACATGGGCTTACTTAGACGTCACTTGGCAGCAACGAAAGAAGAGAACCAACGTTTACAAGAACAGAACAGAGAGAATTTAGAAGCTTCTCTAGATCAACCAGACCAACCACTAAGCCCCAGCCGTTTCAAGGCCATGCCCTCAGAATCTATGAAAATGTTGCTAGATGATCATGTCAGATTGTTAGATGAGTATGACAGCATGAACGAGAAATTTCAGAAGCTGAAAGAAGATCATAAATTACTCCAACTAAGAGCACCAATACAGCAAGGACTACCAGCTCCTACGGACCCTTCTCCTCAGATCCTAGAGGAACTCAATGCATTACGGGCCCAGGTATCAACTCTTCAATCACAGATAGTGATATATGAAGCACCCCCCAGGCCAGACTCCCCATCGGAACTACCAGCAGAGGAAGAAACAGTGACCATTCCGGTGGAAGAAACTTTTGAAGAAGCGTATGAACCCCAACCCATCCCAGGGGGACACGTCACGGCCGAAGGCCAGACAACTTTCGAACTTCCAACTCCCTCATGGATGAAGAGGATTGAAGAACTTGGAAGAACCCACTCAGCACATGTAGAAGCTCAGTTACATGCAATGGCAATGATTGAAGAATGCATTTTAGAGTCCCCATACTTTGCTCATTTGGCACCTCACAGATACATATTTGGGCATGAGCTACAATACAAGCCTTATTTTATGTTAATGGCAGAATATCAGCTGGCCATAGAAAAAGAAACAGGCAAAAAACCCTCTCACACGACCCAGTTTGAGCGTGAAGATTTGCCACTAGATGCGTAGCAAGGAGAAATCTATCAACCAGATTGGCACAAAGATTTATTACAGGTATATATAGAGATGATGAGTACCTGGGCCAAGGAACCACTACACTTGAAGTACAACCCATGTTGGGGACCCATGCCACATCACCGCTCCTGGAAGGCATTTGCCATTAAAGTATAGACAACAAGCAGTGCCAGGATTGGCTCAATTACCCGTACTTCACTCCACCCACAAGACCACCAACAGTTGGTACATGATGGCAACGATTCATCACTAGCTCCCTCGCTTAAAACATATGGACGATGTAGCAGCGCATATGACTGTCAAAATCTTTGACATGATGCAGATGGTGTTCAAAGTCTTCCATCGCGTCAAGGCACCACATGTGGACACCCCGAGTTTCGAGCATGGAAACCAAGATCTAGCATATGACATGAGCACGACACCATCGCTTCGGGTGTGTTACACCTGGCACTGTCAAATTAAATACTTACCAGTGTGCTATAAGCAGACCTTTGAAGAAATGTTCACCACAGGTTTTTGGGAGTATCACTCCGAAGTGTTCATGAGTAGGCCCACGCATTTGCTTCAAATATTTGCCTGTGAAAAAATGGTATATTCTACGCACTATGGACTCCCACCATCTGATGAACTGCAACCCATTGATTGGGAGAAACTCGAGGCAGACCTCGCCCGAGGAATTCGCATATCAGAACACACCCTCGCTAAGGAACTACTCCAGAATTATATTCGACAGACCTCACAACCAAGTTCTATCACGGATGACAGATTAGCAAGAGGAACCATCTTACTAGACGTCCTGTATTGCAAGGTTTATTGACCAAATATAACAAAGCTTGATGATCAGTGAAAAACTTGAATTTGTTGGCCAATACGTAGTTCTAAACTTCTTCACAACATATACCATGCCTAAAGTTCTCTCTCTGTTGTTGTATAATTTCGCTCAGCTATAGTGAGCTATCTGCTAGCATATGCTATAGGCAAATCTAGATTTCCTTCACCTGTGGGTTGTGCTAGCACACATCCTATGGCATGATTGGATGCATCCACATGGACATGGAATGGCTTATTCCAATCGGGAGTGGTTAGTATTGGTGCCATGCACAAACATCTCTTCAGCTCATTGAAGGAATTCTCGCATTCATCATTCCAGTCAAAATTTGTCAACAAACCATAAAGAGATTTAGCTATGATCGCATACATGTGGATAAACTTGCGGTAGTATCCACAATGGCCCATAAAGGCTTGTACCTCTTTAACATTCCTCAGCCTAAGGAGCTCTGCTATGGCTCTAACTTTGTCCTCATCTCTAGATATTCCGTTCTTAGAAACAATATGACCTAAGATTTTACCTTGTCGTACCATGAACACACACTTTTCTGGGTTCAGACACACTCGATATTCTCTGCACTTGTTGAAGATCTGTCCGAGCTCAGGGATGTGGTATCTTCTTTCTTGGGAATGAGCACATAAATCATCCACATATACTTCTAAGCTCTTCCGCAAGAACTCTTTGAAGACATGACACATGAGCCTTTGGAATGTTGTAGGTGCATTGGTTAGCCCAAATGGCATCACACGAAATGCAAAAATTCCCCACTCTGTGGCAAAAGCTGTTTTGTCTTGATCTTCTGGGGCAATGGCTACTTGATTGTAACCTGAAAATCCATCAAGGAAGCTATAAACTTCCTTGCCTGCAACACGCTCCAATAGGTGTTCCGTGATTGGAAGCGGATAACTATCTCTGATCATAGCGGCATTAATTTTTTTAAGGTTAATACACACTCCCAACTTCCCATTCTTCTTGGGCACCACTACAATGGGGGACACCCATTCAGTATGCTCAATCTCATAGATAAATCCAGCTTCAATCAGCCTGTCAATTTCTTCTCTTATCTTGGCTGCGTAAGTGTCATTATATGTGTAGGGCTTCTGTTTGGTGGGCTTGGCATCAACAGTCATGGGGATTGTATGAGAGCATATTCTTGGATCCACCCCCTTCAAGTCTCTATAGTGCCACGCAAACACATCCCTATATTCCCTTAATAGAGCTACGAGCTCCATTTCTTCTCTTGCACTTAGGTCATCTCCTATATACATGCATCTCTCTTCTTTCTCTTCAATGGTCACAACAATCTTCTTGGTCTTTTCTTTATTATCATATGATTCTCCTATGATGGCCTCTCTCTTAGGCATTCGTACCAAAATTTTTCGGTCTTCAACTTCATATTTCTTGAAATTTTCTGGTACTTCGAACAATGACTCCTCTTCTTGTTTCACTGCTTTTCTTTTCTTTTTCTTTTGACTACTCTCACTTCCATCCTTTGAATTTACCGTTTTAATACTTGTGAGAGGTTCTTCTTCTTTTTGGGTAAGCACTCCTACATCTTCCAGATAGTGCTGCTCTGAATTAAAGCAACAATCCATCACAATGGACTCTAGATCATCGTCATGCTCTTCTTCTTCTTCTATGACATCACTTGGGTCACATTCTTCCAACAGGGGATGACACATGAACACTGAAATATCATAACCCTCCTCATCACAATGAGGTTTCCATTGTTCCTCATTGACTGCAATGTCCATGGTGGCCAAGATTTCCGCCCAACCATGAGGCTCAAATTCCTCATCTGGAAATATCATCAGTGTATATGCTGTTGGAACAAACCAATCACAAATTGGTGATTACAAAGAGAGTGAAGCAAGCTTATGATCAGATTGAAGTGGAAGAAGACACTTGAGAAAGTGAAGAGATCTCAGAAGTGAAGTTTGTATACATATGTACATTACAGTTGGAAACTCTTGTAATTTGAGTATAGATGATCCTTAGTATGATAAGAAATAATGTAATAAACGCGGGATAAGTCTAGAACTATATGTATATAAGTCAATGATGTAAACTAATACAGAAGAGAGTCATTAGAAGACAAGTGTCATAGAGATAGATGTGAAGAGAGTCCTCTTCAGAAAATAGCGACGAGTGTTTCGTAGATTTCTCTCAGTCTGATCATGTGGATTAGAAATCCTTTTGTACACATCTAATCTAGAAGAAAATGAAGCTATGTTCAAAGTTGCATGGTTTAATTCTTCTTTTTCTATGAGTATGATCAATAGGAACATGTGTATGTAAAGATTGAAGATAAACTTCTCAGAGTCGTGCACTTTTTCGTGTCAATGATTTGCTTAGATCTCAGTGCAGAGTGTAAAGTTTTTTATGACTGAGCATTCAAAATCTAAGTTAGAAGGTAAGGAAGCTATGGCTAAAAGCATTTAGCAAAACAGTATCTGTGCTGTGAGAAATCAACCTTAGAAGTTACCTATGTCAAAGTCGCTTGTTCAAAAAGATAGTTTTTGACATACTTTTGATCTTAAGGATCAAATTAAAATTTTAATGATTCTTTTGATGAACTAATGGTTGATATGATTGTGCAAAGGTAGTGTGGAGATATGTGCATCATTGATTTGAAGAAATCTGAAGATATGTACAGGTAATGAAGTCCATTTCTGAAGCAGACTTTCTGAAGAAGAAATTTCTTCACTCAGAGAAGTGTTAATGAAAGTTTTTGTGTAAAGTTTGATCCATAACTGATATAGAAGTGTTCTTAGATCAGTATCGATTAAACCTTTGGAGATTAAGAGGTCTCCAACAGTGGTATCAGAGTAGAAGGTGCAATACAAGTAAAGTAAAAGCATTAGAAGTCCAGACTGTTGCAGGTATTGAAGTTCCTTCTAATTGAAGGTGAATAAGGACAAATTCTTGAAGATAACCTCCACAAGTACAAAGCACGAGTTCAAAGGATTAAGAAAGATTAAAGCTTCATATCAAAGATGGGAGAAAGCTTGCAGATTGATAAGCTAGATAGGGAGAACTATCCAGCTTGGTCCATGAGGATGGAGGCACACCTCATGAGCAAAGATTTGATGGCATTCATTACAGGAGAAGAAGAAAGCCTTTCATATTGTCCATAGAATTGTCACTAAATCACTTTACTCCTGATCTTAATCAATTGTTAGGACACATGCTAACTTTTGAGCAGGACATTAAGGGAGATAATGACAGGAGTGCAAGTCAAGCCATGTAATCCAAGGACAAGAAAAAGAATGGCAAAGGGAAGCAGTCAACTGATGATGAAGGAACCTCAAGTCAAGCTAACTTTACAAAAGGAAGGATGAATTTCAAAGGAAAAGGAAGAAGAGCTAAGAACAAAGATAATACTAAAGCTTGTTGGATTTGTGGTAGAACCAATCATTTGGCAAATGATTGTTGGTATAACAATCAAAATGGTGGAAGTAATAACCAAAGTTTCAATCAAAGAGGTAGAGGAGGCAGAAACCAAAGAGGCAACTTCAGAGGAAGAGGAGGTAGGACATCATATGCTAGAGGAGGTGGAAGAAGTTTTCAATCTCAGTCCTACAACAACAATTATTATAATTATGCATCAGATCAAAAGGATGACATGACTCTCATCTTGAATGCAACTCATGAAGCAGTAGGAGAAGACCAAAGGGTGTTTTATATTGACTCAGGATGTAGCAATCATCTGAGTGGCAGTATATGATTGATGACTGATATGGAAGCAAAGGTGAATGGACATACAGTTCAAACAGGTGACAACACTAAGCATAAGGTGGAAAGCATTGGATCAGTGAAGACAAAGAGTGGAAGTACACTCTTGAGCAAGGTACTTTATGTTCCTACTATTCCTAAAAATTTGATAAGTGTAGGGCAAATTGTGGAAAAGGGATATGAAGTCAGATTCAAAAATGATGGTGTTTGTGCAAGATCCAAATCAGGGGTATAGAAACATCATTGCAGGTAAAAAGGAAGGAAGGTTGTTTACTCTCAAAGTCCAAGGTAATATAGGACATGCCTTATTTACTTATGGAAGTCAAAAGATGTCTGAGTTAGACCTATGGCATAAAAGGCTAGGTCATTTCAATGAGAGAGCCATAAAGGAAATGTCAAGGAATGATGTTGTGCTTGGGTTGCCAAAAGTTAAAGGACAACACATGGTGTTCAAGTGTGAAGCTTGTCAATTAGGTAAAGCACACAAAAGTTCATACAATAAATCAGGATATAAGTATTTAAATATGCTTGAATTGATTCATACAGATGTGTGGGGTCCTTCAAGGGACTATAGTATAAATGGATCTAGATATTATGTGTTGTTTGTTGATGATGCAACCAGATGGATTACTTTATATGTAATCAAGGACAAATCAGAAGTGTTGAAGACATTCAAGCATTATCATGCTTATGCAGAAAGGATTACAGGACAAAAGCTCAAGAGGTTGAGATCAGATGGAGGGGGAGAGTATTTTTCTAAAGAGTTTGATGATTATTTGTGGAATGAAGGTATAAAAAGAGAAGTAACTTGCAGGTACTCTCCTCAACAAAACGGAGTTGCAGAAAGAAGAAATAGAACTCTTGTAGATTTTGCAAGAGCAATGATGAAGGAAAAGAATTGTCCAAACTACTTATGGGCAGAAGCTATTAACACTGCAACATATCTTGTGAATAGGTTACCTTGTAAAGCTTTGGTGGAAGAACTCCTTATGAAGTATGGTGGGGTAAGAAACCTACTCTTGATCATTGTAAAGTATTTGGATGTTTAGCATATGCTTATGTTCCTTCACAATTGAGACATAAGCTAGAACCCAAAGCAGAGAAGTATGTGTTTATTGGGTATGATGATAGACAGATGGTGCAATATTGGTTGCTAGGATTCACTTGGGGTTGAGCCATGATGGGACATGCGTTCGCCATATGGTCACCACCGCAAGTATAGCACCTCTTTACTGGGGCAAATCTAGGAATTTGTTTACTAGAGACACCTAGTTTTTGAGCTACCTTCTCTGCAAGCTCCTCAATTGATGTGGATTGTGAGGAAGAGAGGCTAGAAGCACTATCGAAATCTTTGTAGATTTTTGAAAGCTCTAGTTTTTCCCCTAGGTTATCCTCAATGTTGATGCACATGCGTACACACTTTTCTATGGTCCTAGGGTCCTTCAAGTCACATAGGATCGCAACTTTGTACTTAGCAATCCATCCAAGAATAAAGCCACTTGTTTGGCAGGTGTGGGTAACTCAGGAACAGGGCATCTCTCAAGATATTGCCTAAATCTTCTTCTTGCAAGTCTCACAGTCTCCTGGGGGGTCTGCTTGAAGCTGTAGATCAATGAGGAAGTATTATGCCTTATGCCACTCTTAGAGAATTCGGTGATGAAAGCTTGGTCTATGCTCCTGAACTGTCTCTCATTCAATGGTTGAAACCATGTAAGGGCTGTGTTCCTAAGTGTTAGACCAAAGGCATTATATTGCGTGAATAGATCCTCAACTTGTTCAGCTCTCAAGACTTGCCTAAACTCGGCCACATGATCATATGGGTCTCCTGTGCCGTCGAAGTGATTCTTCATGGACTTAACTAACTGAGTCGGTCTCAAAATCCTGGCGTGTTCCCTAGGCCTTGGTAGAGGGAGATCCTCAGCATTCCTCTGATTCCGCGGGGCTCTAAGTCCTTCAGGTTCCACTCTATTTGTTTCCGTTCTCATTCTGTCTCTTCCCACTGGGTTGGCAAAGCTTACCTCCGGTCTATCTCTATGTCTGTCTCTTTGAGTTCCGTGAGCGTGGGAGGTTCCAGCTCCTGGGTGACCAACGGACACATTCGATCTTGGTTGGGGGAAAATAAATTCACCTTTCCAGGTGTAAGCATGCCTATCATTTTCTGTAACCGCAAAGATCCTCTCTGAAGCGTGATCTAAGTAGGTTACTCTACCTGGGCTATCAGGATCTTTGAACTCATATATCAGGATTGTCCCTACCTCACTCGGCTGATTAGGTCTATATCTCCAAAAGGCTTCATCAGTCTCTTGGTTCAGGAGTAGATCTATGCTCTTATTGTCTTGGGGAATCCACTCTGGTGTGATAATCCTAGTGAGAACAGATTTACCTCGGGGGGTTCTAGGTTCTACACCCATGTTTCCTTGCTCTAGGTCACCTAAGTCCGTTTCCGGGACCACATTCCCAAATTCATCAGTCCTATCTGGATGACTGGTGACTACGTATATGGTTCCTTCTTTATCCAGGTATGCTCCATTTTCAAACTTGACAGCTGGATGTTCTAGTCCAATGGATTGGTCAGGGTTTTTAATCTGTACTACAGATCTTCCTAGGCCGTCCTCATAGATGCTAGCACCTAATTGGTTGGTCCTAAGGTATTCGAGTTGTGTCTTGTAAGGGCCTTCTACCCTATGTAAATATGGCACTCCGGAGCTTCTTGTAGGTCTCTCCATACCGTGGGACATCTCAGACTCGCTCGTCTCAGAGCTAGGGTAGTACGAATGATGGCTCAACTGTTGGGCCCAAGACCTAACAGTATGATTGATGCTAGCCTCTGACGATCTAAGACTTTGTCTATCTCTCCCTAGGTGTCGTTTAGATCTAAGGTTCATAAGACCAATTGAATAATCCCAGTTTTTCCCAAGTACACTTTGCGTTGCTGAGTTCTTTTGTATCAGTCACTTGTTCTTTTTTTTTAATTGCTCTTAGGGTGTCACTTCTTGTCCAATTAATCTTCGTCGCAAGGAACACTTAAGTTTTTAACGTACTTGAGTGCGGTCACTCAATTTAATTTCTTTTCCCTTAAGTTGTTTCGCAATTGTAATCTCCTAGCACTTGCACTTGAGTGATTAGAGTTCTTGGACTTGGTTGTTCTTAACGTGTTCCTAATTAATCAAAACCTCTATCCGTACTTAGCCTATGCTAGGGATTGACAGAGGGTGTTGAGAATTTCCAACCTTAAGTTCTTCCCTTGGTTGCCCTTGTATGCCCAGGAAGCGTGTTCCCAAGCTCGCACTTACTCTTGCTTCGAGTACCCTTCGATGCTCTCAAGTTACCTGAAAAAGTCCAAAATTAGCTCAAGAATTGAATTCAGTTGACAGACATATCACTTTCATGCATGTAATTCACAGACCCAATTGCCTTTTGCCTTTATGGAAAACAATCCCAAGTGACCCTCAATTTTTTCCTACTCTGGGATATGGTCAACTTCAATTTATCCTATCTAATAAGCCTGACATTAATTCTATCGTAACCAATGGAAGTTTTGGTTGTATTCCCACGAGCTTTCCAACAAAACAGAAATCACCGCAATCGGATATCGTATGAGGAAGTTATGTCCACTCAGGGTTTTGGGGCCAAATCAAGATTTCAAACAGGTTAGCAGGCAAACAGGACTTCTCGAAATACTTTGTGTAATGGCCTCACAATGCAATGATGAACCCTAGTATTTGTCCCACAATTTTGTCAAGAATAGCCCACTATTTTTTGCCCTAAAAAATTGGCCAAATTTGCCCAAAGTTCATTATCACTATGTACAAGAGATGGTTCTAAGCAAAGAGATTCAAATATCATATGTGTCCACTCATCAACAATGTGCAGATATTCTAACCAAAGCATTGGATGGTACAAAGCTCTACAAGTTCAAAGCCATGATTGGTTTGCAGGTAATCTTGGAAGATTGAAGACCTCAAGCATACTTGGCTTGAGGGGGAGCTGTTGGAGCAAGTCTATGATAAGCCTAAGTATTGGCTTGAGTCCCACAAAGTCATAGAAGAAGCTTTAAAATGAAGACTATGTAAAGTTCACTTGTGAACTACCTCTTGTAACTTAAACTCCAATCCAAGATCTTTGAATAATGTCTTCATCCACATAGCTTCTTGTGTAGCTATGGCAAGACCTCTATATTCAGCTTCAATAGAAGAGAGAGCAACTGTGGGTTGCTTCTTGGATGACCATGAAATAAGCTTTGAACCTGCAAAGGTAAGATAACTTGAAGTGCTCCTTCTATCTTCTTTGGAGCCAGCCCAATCTACATCAGAAAATAGCTTCAAACCTAAATCAGATACATAAGGATAATAAAGTCCTTCATTTATGGTTCCTTTGAGATACTTGAGAATCCTTTTGGCAGCATCCATATGTGATTTCCTTGGTGTGTGCATAAATTGACTTAGCACACTCACATTGTAACATATATCTACTCTTGTCAATGTGGCATAGTTGAGACTACCCACTAGACTTTGATATGATGTGATGTCCTCTATGAGTTCACGTTCATGTGAGCTCAACTTGTGATTGACCTCCATTGGAGTACCATGATCTTTGTAGACAGCTTCCAAGCCTAGGAAGTAGGTAAGTGAACCCAAATCACTTATCTTGAACTCTTCTCTCATCTGATCTTTGATCTTCTTCATACCATCTGCATCATTTCCTGTCAATATAATATCATCTACATATACACATAAGTAGATGACCTCAGAATTACTCTTTTTAATAAAGAGTGAAGGATGTGCCTTGCTTGGTTGAAAGCCTTTGTCCTGCAAGAATGAAACAAGTCTGAAATTCGAAGCTCTTGGAGCTTGCTTGAGACCATACAATGCTTTGTTAAGTTTACACACATAATCAGGATAAACTTGATTCTCAAAACCAGGTGGTTGTGCCATATATACCTCTTCTATTATCCAACCATTCAAGAATGCATTCTTTACATCTAGTTGAAGTATCTTCCAATTCTTGGAAGAGGCAATACTAAGCAAAACCCTAATAGTAGGCATCTTTGCCACAGGAGAGAAGGTCTCCTCATAATCAATTCCCTGAGTTTGTGCAAAGCCTTTTGCTACAAGCCTTGCCTTATACCTGTTAATGGAACCATCAGAATTCTTCTTGAGTTTATAGACCCATCTTGAGCCTATTACCTTCATGGATGAAGTCTTGGGCACCAAATCCCAAGTGTTGTTTTCCTCAACTGCTTCAATCTCTTCCTTCATTGCATGCTTCCATTCTGATTTTGCTTTGGCCTCTAGGATGATGGCTCCTCTTGGTTTATGTCCTGTGCTATGTAGATAGAATGATTAGTTACTAATGAGGTGTCAAACCCATACATTTCTGGGTTTTTCTTTTCCCTCATAGATCTTCGTAGGCCATGATGTGATGATTCTGCCTCATGTCCAAGTTCCTGCAATTTTGCTTTACCTTTAGACTTCCATGCTTTGATCTTTTCCATCTGAGATTCTTCATCATCCTTTGAGGTGTCTTGTTCTTCAATCTTCAGTTGTTCTCTACCAAGCTTTGGAAAATCTTCTTCAAGATCATATGGTAAATTGACCTTCCTGCATGAATCTTCATACCATGAATTGTTTTCATCAAAAACTACATCTCTGCTTACCAAGAATCCTTTGTTGGTAGGGTTGTATAACCTGTAGCCCTTTTGATTGTTGTCATATCCAATAAATACACACCTTTCTGCCTTTGGATCCATCTTGCTTCTAACCTGTGAAGGAACATGAGCAAAAGCAATACATCCAAAAATTTTACAATGATCTAAGCTTGGTCTTCTTCCATTCCAAGCCTCATATGGAGTCATCCCATCAAGGGATTTTGAAGGCAACCTGTTAATCAAGTAAGTGGCTGTAGATACACCTTCAGCCCATAAGTAATTAGGTAAATGCTTTTCATTTAACATAGACCTTGCAACTTCAACAATTGTCCTATTCCTCCTTTCTGCCACTCCATTTTGCTCAGGAGTGTACCTTGTAGTTACCTCTCTTTTGATTCCTCTTTCTTGAAGAAAAGAATCAAACTCATGGGAGAAGTATTCTCCCCCTCCATCTGACCTTAGCCTTTTTAGTGATTTACCTGTTTGATTCTCCACAAGAGCCAAATATATTTTGAAACATGAAAAAACTTCATCTTTGTGTTTCATAAAGAATAGGATAGTCCATCTGTTGCAATCATCAATAAAGGAGACATAATACCTTGATCCAGATATTGAAGCTTCCTTGCTAGGTCCCCATACATCTGTATGAACCAAATCCAAGAGATCTCCATGTATATAACCTTTCTTCATGAATGGTAACCTGTGAGACTTTCCAAATTGACATGCACTACACTTATAAATCATATGCTGTTTTGACAAATTAGGGAGTCCAAGTACACTTTGGTCCCTGCAAATTTGCTTTAATGACCTTTCACCAATATGTGCTAACCTTTTGTGCCATACTTCCAATTCTGTGAGTGTCTGACTACCATAATTAAAGAGAGCAATGTTTCTAGTGTCTTGTAATTCAAACTACAATTTTTCTGAATTCTTGACTTGATCTTCAACAAATGCTCCTGCTTTTGTGAACTTGACTTGCAACCCTTTCTCTACTATCTGCCCAACACTTATCAATTTCTTTGTAATGGTAGGGACATAGAGTACCTTACTGAGTAGGTTGATGTTTCCATCAGGTGCTTTGACATTGCCTATTTTCTCCACAGGATATTTTGTGTCATCTCCTGTTTGTACCTCATGCTTATTCCTTGGATCTTCTAAATCTGATAAGAGTGCCACATTTCCTGCCACATGATTTGAACAACCTAAATCTATGTAGAAAACATGCTCATCAGATTTACCTTGTGGCATAGCCATGTTCATGATCAATAATGAATCCTCTTTGTTTGAGTCTTCTGTGTAGTTATTGAAGTCTCTCCTTCCTTTGTAGCCTCCTTGATAGTTTGAATGATTGTAGTTGTTGTAGTTGCCATGATAATTGTTGAACCTTCCTCTTGAGTAGCCATAACTTCCTCTGTTGTATCCTCTTCCTCTTTGATTCCTGGAATTCCTAAAGCAATTTTCAGTTGTATGATTAGTTAGTCCACAAATAGAACATGAGTTGGAGGCTTGGGATCTCCCCCTGCCTTGTCTACCTCCTCTTCCTCTACCTCTGCCATGTCTTCCTCTACCTGCATAGTTAGCTTGATATGTACCTGCTTCATCATCCACTTTCTTTGCCTTTCCTTTGTTATCTTTGGACTTGCTTTTATCAGTATAAAGCTGAAGATTGATTACCTTTAGGGCTTTCTCCATTTTTGATAAGCTTTGCCTCTTGAGTAAGTAGTTTTCCAATGAGTGTATTGAAATCAGGTACATGCATGTCCATGTACAAATCCATAGCTGTGGTAAATGCTTCCCACTTGTCATCTGCCTTCAAGCCATTGATGACCTGCCTTACAATTTGCTCTTCGTCTATTACCTCTCCAATGCTTCCCAACTGATCTGCTATGTCCTTGAGCTTTGTGATAAAATCAGTCACATTTTGTTTGGGATCCTTCTTAGAGTTGTGAAATCCAGCCATAGTTGATGCTTCCTAGCTTTAGTACTTGAAGAAAAGAAAGCTTCAAGTGCATCTCACACTTCCTAAGATGTCTTACAACTTCTAATGTGAGGCAACAAAAAATCTGAGATAGAGTTGAGGAGATAAGAACTTGCAAGTGCATCCTTGGAGCACCATGTGCTCAATCTTTCTTGCTCTTCTTGTGTTGGTTGACTTTTGTTCCTGAAACTTGGCATAACTTCATCTCCAACCACATAACCATATAAACTTCTACCTTGGAAATAAGCTTCCATTCTTAATGACCAAGCTGAGTAGTTACCTCTGTCCAATTTGTCAATTGATGAAGGAAATCCATCTGCCATGTTGTCCAACCTTGCTCTGATACAACTGTGAAGAGATGGATAGGTATGTGCTTGAAGATGAAGAGGTGTTGCAAAATCCTTGATCTACACCAGCCAAATGAACTACAGGAGTATGTGGTGGGCCCTTTTAGCTTGCCTATGGATGTGTTATACACCCTATGTACCTTGGAAGATCACTCTCAAAAGATAGATCAAAACAGATAAGTTGGAGTTAGCTCAGAGGTGAAAAACTTGCTATTTTGGTTCATAGACATGTCCAGTGTTTTGCATATTTCTCTGAGCACAGCAGCAATTAGCTTACTTCCTCTTGGGGAAGTCTAGTTAACTTAAAGAGCTAACTTTCAAGGGTAATTGTATCAAAAATAATGAACCACACACTGAGAAATATGTTTAACAAGTGATGACATCATCCCCATTTTCACGGGCTGCTACATTAATGAGACCAGTGAGCAGAAAAATGAACATAACTCCATATTTAAAAATGTAATGATTATGAAAATTTGTATGCTTATATTATACAGTATGCTAAATCCAATAAGCTTTAAATCATTGAATTTGAGTAAGTACACCCTGCGAAACAACTCTGACAAGATGAGTAAAAAAATCGGGTACCTGACAGAGAAGTGAAAATGAACAGACACTGTTGACTTCAACTGAACAGAACTGAAGATTGAAACACCCAAATGAAATGAAAATTGGTGAGCATATAATAGACTTATAGAGCTAACTTTACCAAGTTAAATCACTAAAAATGATGCACCAAGTTCAGAGAAACCATCTCTGCAATCGGACTGAGAAAACTGAGAAATATGCGAGTGAGTAGTACACTACAGAAGAACATGGAAATATGAACTCAAATGATCATGAAAATGAAAGTATATTGCTTGTAAAATACAATGGACTTACTGATTATGTGTGCCTTGGAATCACACCTTGATATGGCATAAAGCTCAACTCTTGGAGGTCTTCACATAGGTCTCTCTAACCACGACTAAAACTGCCATCTATTTATAGTTGAGCTTGGGAGGCTAACTTCCCTCAATCACTCTCCAATCAATTAGTGATTGATTTGATTCTCTACCTACCACAAATCACGAATTCGTGGCTCCTCTTTCCCGTTTTGATCAAGTGGACTCAACCACTTAAGATTCTTTCACTTTTACATTAAGTAAAGTCTTCAAAAGTTACAAGAGGTAGTTCACAAGTGAACTTTACATAGTCTTCATTTTAAAGCTTCTTCTATGACTTTGTGGGACTCAAGCCAATACTTAGGCTTGTCATAGACTTGCTACAACATGGTAGAGGCTGCAAAAGAAGTAATATGGTTAAAGACCTTGTTGAAGAGTTTTGGAACTGATCAGAGTACTCCAATTATTTTTGGAGATAATATGAGTTCATTGTATTTGGCAGCTAACCCTGTTTTTCATGTCACGACTAAGCATATAGAGATTCAATACCATTTCTTGAGGGAAAAGGTACTTTATAAAGAGATTGAAGTGATGTATACTCCAACAAAAGAACAAGTTGCAGATATGTTAACAAAAAGCTTGGATGAACCGAAGCTACATTCAAAGAGATGGCAGGAGTGAAGAAGAATGGAATAATCACAATTAGTGATTGAGGGGGAGATGTTGGAACAAACCAATCACAAATTGGTGATTGCAAAGAGCTTGAAGAAATCTTGTGATCAGATTGAAGTGGAAGAAGACTGTTGGAAGCAGCCAGAGGCACAGACGACACGAAAGCATGTAATGACAGAGCAGGGAGCCAGTCGAATCGTTTTTCAAAGAATTATGTTTCCAAATACTTTCCAAAAACCTCCAACAGTGATTTTTATCACTATTGTAACATATGTAACATAGAAAACCCCATTTTGTAATCCATAGCTCCATTTTGTGCAAGCCGAGGAGTCCTCGAGCTTGACGAGCTTAGGTAGAACAAGCGTATCAATTTTTGTTATTTTTAGACATCGTTTACCCTTCCAAATAGCATCTAGGACCTAATTTTTAACTATGCCGGTCACTAGATGTGAAACCGGTCAAAACTAGTCTAGAAACTATAAAAAGAGCTAGAGAGCTCATTTTTGAGGTTGGTTAGTGTTAGCTTGTTTGAGGTTAGAGTTCTTTTGAGCTTGTAATAGTGTTCTTGAGTAATAGAGTTAACTTCTCACCTTCCATTGTGTCTTGCTTGTCTCTTCGTAGTGTGTGTGTATGTGTGTGTGCATTTCTATGCTTCTCACCTTCACTCTCACTTCATCTCACATTCACGATCTTCATATCACTCCTATCTCTTCCGCGGATTGACATTAAGGAGGTGGAGCTTCATAACGTGGTTCTCACCATTGTGCTAGAGCAACACCAAATTTGGCGCCGTTGCCGGGGATCGAGTCTAGGACGAATGTGTGATGGTAAGAGTATAGCAAGAAGTGGCGTTGGAAGGTAAAAATTTCAGTTTTTGTTGTTGTTTTTACTTAGTTTTTAGTGTTTTTCACCTCCCCCACACTCCATCTTCATCACCGCATCATCATCTTCATCTCCAAAAAAATCAGAAAATTCACCATATCCACCCATTCTCCTCATTTCCCCTCATTTGTGCATGCGAGAGAGTGAGAGAGAGCTTTTGTGCTTGTGTGTACTTTTGTTTTCTTGAGTTTTCTTGCAGGTACAGAGCTCCAGTGCATCAGGAAGGCTGCAAAAAGGTAAAAACTTCAGTTTCTGTCAGAAATTTCCGTCTGTGTCAGACCATCGCGATGGTCTGCAAAGTTCGGAATTTGGAGAAGGCGACCACACCAGCGTGAAGAGCACACCTGCGCCTACAGGAATCCATAGCTGCATTCACAAAATTTGCATTTTGGTGGACCATCGCGACGGTCTCTGACCATCGGGATTGTGTCACGCCATCGCGATTGGCTCACGCCATCGCGCTGACGGTGCCACGTGGCAATTCAGACCATCGTGACGGTGCACTTCAGACCATCGCGACACTTCAAAAATTCAGACCATCGCGATTGGCTCACGCCATCGCGCCCAGACCATCGCGACGGTTCACTTTGGACCATCGCAATTGTCCACGTTGACCGTTGACTGACACCATCGCGATTGTGCAATTTGACGCCATTGCGACGGTGCACTTTCATGCCATCGTGATTGTGCAAATCCAAACCATCGCGATTGTGCAATTTCACGCCATCGCGACGGTGCACTCTCACGCCATCGCGACGGTCCCAGACCATCGCGATTGTCTCAGACCATCGCGATTGTGCACCCCCATCGCAAATTTTAGGGTTTCATTTTTTGGCCAATTTTGGGGCTATTTTTGGGAAATTTTTGGGTGATTAGACTCATAGGAGACCCCTTAGCTCATATTTGGAGAAAAACCTGTTTGTCAGTTTTTACCCCCCAGGGCCTGAACGGTCATAACTTTTTCATCCGAAGTCCATTTTTTGAGCTTAATAGCTCATTAGAAAGCTCTTGACGAGTACTACATGACCTCAACTGTTTTTTTCTTAAAGGATACGTCTGTTTTTAGACAAACTATTTTGAGGTTGACCTAGTTTGGGACTAGAAAGCCAGGGGGCAAGCATTAAAAAGTTGGGCAAAAGGGAAGGGACTTAAAAGGTGTATATACTTAAGTGCTTGATCATCCAACTGTGAATTGGTCTAATATTGGATTTTTCCAGGTCTAGCAAGGGCAATCGAAGGCAACCAAGGCAAGGCAGTGAAGGGCATAAAGCTTGGGAAGCGCGACTTCTTGGGCATCAGAGCAACCAGAAAAGCTGACTTGAGGTTGGAAGATTACTCAACCCCCTCAGTCAATTCTTAGCTTAGGATAAACGGTAGTGTTGTGGATTAAAGACGATAGGAACGCCTCAAGTTCAAGATATTTAATTCTTTCAAGTCTAAGACTACAAGTAAAGGTGTGTGACACGAAAACCTAAAGGAAAGAACCTAAGTCTGACGGAACGAGAACTCAAAATTATAACGGAAAGTCGAATTCCTGACGCATACATTAAGACAAGAATCTAAAGAAATTTAAAAAGAATCAAGACAGTAATAACAAAGAATCTGTGACGATCTGAGCGTGTACCGAGTGTGCAAGGAAGAAAATTAATGAACCTTAGATCGGGCAAACATATAGGTAAGTCAGACCGACGAAGCCTTAGATCATCAGAGGCAAGTGTAAGAACTACTGCTTGATCGTGGGCTCAACAATTGAACACTAATTACCCCTACGAGAGCTCAGACACTAGTGAATCAGAAATGGCATTTAGTGCAGAAAGACCAGAAGGAGGGTCGAATGTAGCCTATTTAGAGAAACCAGAAGGACCCTATAGAACGCAACTAGAGTTTCTCCGAACCAACCGATTAGGTGCTCGCATCTATGAGGATGGTTTGCAAAGGCAAGTGGTGCAAATGCACAACCCCGATCAACCCATTGGATTGGAACGTCCAGTGGTGAAATTTGAGAGAGACGCGTACATAGACAAGGAAGGAACGATGTACATCTTAAGTACGCAGCCAAACAATACCAATGAGTTTGGCGTGATTCAACCAGAGAAGGAAGCAAAATCTCAAGGAAAAGAACCATTAGAAGAGCCTAGAACACCTAGAGGGAAATCTGTACTGACACGAGTACTAATCCCAGACTGGATCCCTCAAGACAACAGAAGCATAGAGTTGTTTGTAAATAAAGAAACGGATTAAGCCTTTTGGAGATACAAGACCGAAATACTTAGTGAGGTAGGAATCATCACTATATACGAGTTCAAGGACCCGGATACACCTGGAAAGGTTGTATACCTGGATGAGACTTCAGAAAGAGTCTTTGTGGTGCCTGACCGCGCTAAAAACACATACACATGGAGAGGTGAATTGGTATTCCCTCTATCTAGAACAAACATGAATACAAGTCAACAAGGGGCAGGAACATCCTCAGCCCATGGAAATCAAAGAGAGGGAAATAAAGAGAGACCGGAAGTAAGCTTTAATCACCCCATAGGGAGAGATAGAACAACCACGGACACTAACAGAGCGGATAGACAAAGAGATCATGGAATACTAGGTGGTAGAGATGATTTTCCTCTACCTAGACCACGCGAACACGCAAGAACATTGAGACCCACACAGTTAGTAAAATCAATGAAGAATTACTTTGATGGGACAAGAGATCCCTATGACCACGTCGCAGAATTCAAGCAAGTACTAAGAGCCGAACAAGTTGAAGACATGTTCACGCAATACAATGCATTTGGACTAACGTTAAAGAATACCACTTTAACTTGGTTCCAACCTCTGCAACAAAGGCAATTTAGAGACATCCATCACTTTTTAGAGTCATTCATCACTGAATTCTCTAAAAGTGGGATTAGACATGACACGTCTTCGTTGATTCATAGCTTTAAACAGACCCCTCAGGAAACAGTCAGACTGGCAGGACGTAGGTTTAGACAATATGTTGAACGATGTCCAATGCAAGAGCTACCCTCACAAGCTAAGCAAGTGTCATTGTTTCTAGATGGCTTGTTGAGCTCTAAACTATGCTCCTATGTGTACCTAAAAGAACCCAGAACGCTAGAGCAATGTGTAAGAATTTGTATAGACATTGAGGACAACTTAGGAGATGAGTTGGAACTCTCAAAGGTCTATAAGGACTCAGGCTGTTCATCTCTAGCATCCACAAAATTGTCTAACTCAATAGAAGACCTAGCAGAAAAAGTGGCCCAGAAACTAGGAGTTTCTAGTAAACCTAGGGTGCTAACAAACAAGTGTTGTTACACCTGTGGTGGTGACCATATGGCAAATGTGTGTCCCAATGCACCACAACCACAAACCAACCCTAGTGGCCAATATTGTACAATTGAGAGAAGATACACGAATCATACGGCTCAGGACTGCCCATACAACAAACAAACCGTGAGACAGAACTACCCGCAAGCATACGCACAGCCAGGTAGGTATCAAGGCCAATACAATGCTTAGCCTTATTACTATAGGCCTCCTCAGAACTACCCATACCAGGCTCAACAGAGACCTCAACCTGTCTTAGCTCAGCAGCCACCCCCACCAGCGAATGTTATCTCAGTCAAATACGCTGCTGCAGAAGAGAATCTAAGTAGGGCCTTAGTGCCTTCTTCACCTTTGATCACAGAGAGTGACCCACACTCAAACAGTTTTGACTCTACGCATGTAGACAGTCCACCCGCTTATTACACAGAGTCACCAGAACACGTAGAAACATATCATTATGATAGTCCACCAGTGGAACCTAGTTGGGAGCCAGACTATGCTAATGTGATGTACACAAACCCATATCCGTGGCCCCAAGTGAGACAACAAAGACCACAGGGCCCTAGAGGACCATGCTTTAGGTGCCAAGAGATCATTTCATAAAGGATTGTCCACATCCCCCGATAGCAGGACAATCACAGTACTATAACATCCAAGGCTTTTGTGCCGATTGTGGCAAAGAGCACATAATCAAAGATTGCCCCAAGAATCCAGTTAACGCTTCGAATGTGACACCGATCAACGTGATAGGTATTGTAAATAACGCAGATGGATCCAACCCCACATACGTGCCTATCCAAGCTATAACAAGAGCCCAGGCGCTCTTACAAAACCAAAAGCTTAATCAGGAGAAAGTAGTCGGAAGTAGTGAAGTTGCAGAATCTAGCAGTAAAAAGACAAAATCTTGGAAAGATTCTAGAGAAAGAATAAAGAGAAAGTGGAGTAAAAAGATAACTGAGTTGGAAGGAAGTTTAAAGGAATCTAGAGCCAAAATCCTAGAATTGACTTCACAGGACTTGAATCAAGAGAATCCAGCTCAGAAATCAGGATCAGTTTTAGCGGAACCCATACCAAAAAATCTAGACATGATGTTTCGTGCATATCAGGCTAGATTAAAAGAGGGACCTCAGGTAGCTGAAATGAACAAAAACTACCCTCGAGCTGATCTAGAAATTGAGAGAACTAAACTTTGCATGAAGATGGTAGAACTAGCACAAGCTTTGTTCGAAGCCTCTAGATATCTTAATTGGAATAACATGGCAAAACCTGAATTGCATTTTCAAGGACTAATGGAGAGGCTAGAATACTTGATAGAGAGCAAAGAGAAAAAAAATCAGCCTAGGAACCCTATTGTCCCAGAGACACAGGAAAGGAATGCACCATCCCTGTCTCAAGTACCCAATACAGAAAGTCAAGACAATTTGTCTTCCATACATAAATATTCACATGAATTTTTGAGAGAAATCCAAGAAGAGAAATGGAGAAAGGAACAAGGAACCCATCCTCCTATTCAAGAAATAGACGACTTGCAAGAACAATTTCCCCAAGACATTCCCTCTATATACGATGATGTAGAGGAAGAACAACTGAGTGAACACACAGGATTTGGATCTAATTCTTTACAAGAATTACCTCAGTTCACAGGACCTTGGGAAGCAAAGTCTATTAGTATGAGAGCACCCACGATAATAGTGAGGAATGAAGAATCAGTAATCCCTAGAAACACGGAAGTGATCAAGAATACTAAAGTACAATGTAATCTCACTCTAGAGGAGTTGTTGAAGGTAAAACCAGAATTGTGGAAACATGTAGCAAATCAATTTCCCGAGCTTGCTACAACTCCCTCACAAATAGGATCACAAAAGAAGGTACCAGAGATACCCGTAGAAAAGATTGGAGATGTAAGCGAAGGAGAGGAAGGTAATACTTATCTTCCGATAACCCATCAGGGCTACACCACGAAAGCCATCTTAGATTCAGGGGCCGGAGTAGCCATAGCTACCACTGCTTTATGGAAACGTTGGGGTAAGCCAGCATTAAGACCCACCACGATGAAGCTACAAATGGCTGATGGACACATAGAAAAACCATTAGGCTTACTAGAAGGCATATCTCTCACCACTTGTGGTGTAGAATTTGAGCATACCTTTGCCATTTGTGACTTTGCAAAAAATCATGCTTATGAGATGATATTGGGACGACCATTCATGCGTCAGTTGCAAATTGTACAAGATAGGGGAACCAATTCTTTGTACTTGCAACATTTAGGAGTGACTACCAAAGTCAATCTTAAAGACTATTCACATCGAGATGTACCCCCAATACAATGGAATACCATCCATAAGACACCAGTAGAGACAGAATCCGTGCACTCATTAGAATCAGATCCTTCTTGGTTGCATGAGGATACTCATTTATGGATGTGTAAAGTAGCCAAACAAGAGGAAGAAAGGTTAGAAGCCAGGACCTTAGGTGCAGAACAACATCCACGAACCCTTCAAGATCCAGCTTACGCACCTGTAGTATTCCCTGACGAAGAGTTTGAACCCCATGGTTGGGCAGAAATCCTAGCAACCATGGATGTAGCCATCAATGAAGAACAATGGACACCCCACTATGACGAGGATGGCTATGACATTTCAGTTTTCACGATAGAGCCAATCATGTGCGATGCAATTTTAGAAGAGTGTGAACCTAACACTGATGCATTTGAGGATGCAAGCGATTTTGATTTAGAATCAATTATCATGGACCCACCCTTTGCATCAGAGGAAGAATATTTTTTCGAGGTAGAGACTCACACTCAGAGACACGAGGAAATTACGAATGAGGTGAGGTTAGCCACGGAAGTGACTAACAAGAGTGAAGGCAAGAAAAGAAAGGAGAAGGAAACCATGTCAGAAAAAGAAGAATCTTTGTTTGAAGTACCCGAGAATTTCAAGAAATATGAAATCGAAGATAGAAGAATCATGGTACGAATGCCCAATAGAAAGGCGAATGACGGACAAGTGTATGATAACCGAGAGAAAACCAAGAAAGTAATCGTTGCTATAGAAGGAGAAGAAGAAAAATGTACATACATAGGGCATGATTTGACGAAGGAAGAAGAAGAAGAGCTAGTTGCCCTATTGCGCGAATATAGAGATGTTTTTGCATGGAGTTACAAAGATTTGAAAGGAGTAGATCCAGATATATGTTCTCATAGAATCCCTATGACTACAGATGCAAAACCGACAAAACAGAAGCCTTACACGTACAATGATAACTACGCTGCAAAGATTAAAGAGGAGATAGATCGCTTGATAGAAGCAGGATTCATTTACGAAATTGAGCATACCGAATGGGTATCCCGTGTTGCTCTAGCACAATGGTGAGAACCACGTTAAGAAGCTTCACCTCCTTAATGTCAATCCGCGGAAGAGATAGGAGTGATATGAAGATCGTGAACGTGAGATGAAGTGAGAATGAAGGTGAGAAGCACAAAGATGCACACACACATACACACACACTACGAAGAGACAAGCAAGACACAATGGAAGGTGAGAAATCAATTCTATTACTCAAGAACACTCTTACAAGTTTAAAATAGCTCTAAGCTCTTCTCTACTCAAACAAGCTAACCTCAAAAATGAGCTCTCTAGCTCTTTTTATAGTTTCTAGACTAGTTTTGACCGGTTTCACATCTAGTGACCGGCCTAGTTAAAAAATAGGTCCTAGATGCTATTTGGAAGGGTAAACGGTATCTAAAAATAACGAAAATTGGTACGTGCATTCTACCTAAGCTCCTCAAGCTCGAGGACTCCTCGGCTTGCACAAAATGGAGCTATGAATTAGAAAATGGGATTTTGTCTATATTACATATGTTACAAGAGTGATGAAAATCACTGTTGGATGTTTGAAGAAATAATAAGAACCATATTTGTTTGAAAAATTGATCCGACTGGCTCCCTGCTCCGCCGTTACATGCTTCCGTGGCGTCTGTGCCTCTGGCTGCTTCCAACACCCCCCTCCCTCTCGCTTCTGTCGTCCTTGACAGAACCTTGTTGTGCGGTCTGCCGGATGTAGTTTTGTAGGAGGTCGTGAGCGAGGGTGTGCTCGGATACTCGAATGCCTCGGGCCAGATCAGCCTCGAGTTTCTCCCAATTAACTGGTTGTGGTTCATCTGATGGTGGGAGTCTGTAATGCGTGGAATACACCATTCGCTCACAGGCAAATAGTTGCAATAAATGTGTGGGCCTGCTTATGAATACCTCGGAATGGTATTCCCAAAATCCGGTGGTGAACATCTCTTCAAATGTTTGCTTGTAGCACGCCGGTAGGTATTTTATTCTACAGTGCCAGGCATAACACACCCGGAGTGATGGCGTTGTGCTCATGTCATATACTAGATCAAAGTTACCATGCTCAAATCCCAGCGTGTTTACATGCGGTGCCTTGACGCGTCGGAAGACTTTAAATATCATTTGCATCATGTCAAAAATTTTGACAGTCATATGTGCTGCGATATCATCCATATGCTTCAGGCGAGGGAGCCAGTGACGGATTGTAGCCATCATATAGCCAACAGTGGGTAACTCGGTGGGCGGCTTGAAGTAGGGGTAATTCAGCCAATCCTGACACTGCCTATTGTTTTGGACCTTAATAGCGAAGGCTGTCCAGGAGCGGCGTCGTGGTACTAGTCCCCAGCAAGGATTATACTTTAAATGTAAAGGCGCTTTCACCCATGTGCTCATCATTTCTGGGTACTTCTGGAGTAGATCTTTGCGCCAATCAGGTTGATGGATCTCTCCTCTTTGCGCATTTGGTGGCAAGTCCGCCGGCTCGAATTGTGTAGCATGCGTGGGTTTCATGCCGGTTTCTTTCTCTATAGCTAGCTGATATTCAGCCATTAACATGAAGTACGGTTTATACTGTAGCTCATGCCCAGATATATAGCGTCGGGGGGCCAAATGAGCAAAGAAGGGGGACTGTAAGATTCTCTCTTCAATCATGGCCATGGCATGTAGCTGTGCCTCTACTCTGGCTGAATGTGTCGTTCCAAGTTCCTCAATCGTTTTCATCCACGCGGGGGTAGGAAGTTCATAGGTCATCTGGCCTTCGGCCGTGACTCGTCCGCCTGAGATGGGTATTGGCTCGTATGCTTCTTCAAACGTTTCCTCCACCGGAATGGTTATGTTCTCATCGTCAGCTGGGATCTCCGGTGGGGAGTCAGGCCGTGGTGGTGCTTCGTATACATCTATGCATGATTGGAGAGTGGCTACCTGGGCCCGTAATGCGTTGAGTTCCTCTATGAGGTCAGGAGAGGGGTCCACAGGTTCTGGTACTTCTGCTGCTACTTGTACTTGTTGCGGTGCCGGTTCTCTGAGCTGTAGTAACTTGTGATCTTCCTTTAACTTCTGATGCTCTTCGTTCATTCGATCGTAGTCCTCTAGCAATCTCACGTGATCCTCTAGCAACATCTGCATCGATTGGGATGGGATTGCCTTGAATCTGCTAGGACTTAAGGGTTGTTCTGGATGGTCCAAGGCCGCTTCCAAATTCTCTCTATTCTGCTCTTGGAGTCTCTGGTTCTCCTCTTTTGCTGCGGCTAGGTGCCTTCTGAGTAAGCCCATATTCCTGGTCAGCGTCGCGTTCCTAATTGTCTGGGCTCGCAGCAGGTTGTCCAGATCAGCAGTGGCGTCTTTTGTTTTCTCTTCACTTTCTAGCTCTAGCTTATGATATGCCTCTCTTAGTTCTTGGTATCGCGTATTTAAAGAGGCATTCTCGATTGATAATGAATTAAGTTGCGACTGTAATTCATTTGTTGTCCTCTGCAGCTGTTGATAATTGTTGCCAAGAGATGCGAACTCATCTCGTACTTGTGTCATGCATGTGAACATTTGTTGAAGTGCAGTGTCTATGGTTGGCGATAATAGTAATGGAGTGCTAAGTGAGGATGCAGTGGAAGTAGATGCAGCGGGAATGGGGAATGGGGTTGGGAAGGTGGATGCAGTGGTGATCGTGGAAAATTGTGACGTACCTAAATATGATGGTGCTGTGAGTGGAGTGGGTGCTGGTGCGGTGGGTGGTGAGATGTCCATATCATTGGACGTGTCAAGTGCGGTGACTGTGAAAAGCGGTGTGTATGTGGGTGGTTGTGTAGGTGTGAAGACGGGATTTACAAATGTAGAGTAATTTACAGGGGGGATGGCTGGAGCGGCTTGGTGAAAAGGGGAAATAGGGGTTATAGTGGGTTGGGGAGGTGAAACTGGTGAGAAGGTTAGTGGGGTTAGAAAGGTGAAAGGGTGTCTTAAAGGTGGGGGAAAGGATGGGAAGGATGAAGGGATGAAGGGGTTAACATGTAGACGAGGTGGGGTGGGTGCGGGCATGGTGGCATGAATGGGCAGGGCAAAGGCTGTGGCTATGTTGCCGTGGACTGGTGTGGATGTGGGAGGAGCAGGTGGGTGTGCTGGGGATACAGGATGGATTGGTGAAACATGAGGTGAGAGAGGAGTAGATGGTGTGGATGTTATTTCAAGGATAGTGGTAGTATGTACAACGGTAGTACGTGGTGGGGAGTCGACTAGGATAGCTTCTTCGGTGATGGATCTTTCCGAACGTAGGCGTGCATCTTGTGCCTGGTGGGATGATTGAGCACCTACCGGGACTCGAATATATTCACCGGGTTTCGATAACAGGCGAATTCTGCGAGGGTCATATTGGGGAAGTGGCTTCCTTTGTAAATATCTCAGTGCTTCGACCGGGCCGATGGATTGGACCAGTTCTCTAAACCCTCTGATGTAGACTTCTTCAAATCCTCCGGAGACGAGTTCTTGTTCGATTAGGGTCTGGCTCTCTTCTTCAGTCAATTTCTTCCGTGCCCAGACTTTTTCCATCGTTCGATATAATTTCTTGATTGCCAGCGTGTAAGCTGCTGCTTCGAAAGTCTCCTCTTCATGCGTGCTGGTGTCACCGTGTGCATCGGTTTGTTGGCCTTGGCCATCTGTCTGTTCCTGTTCTTGGGACTCGTGAGTGCCTCGGCTGGCTTCATCATCACCTTCGTCGTCATCGGTGGCTGTTCTTTCGTCATCAGAGCTAGAAACAACTTGTCCCTGTGGCTGATCCCGCGGTGTGGTAGGGTAGCTGGGGCGTTCATATTCTTGAGAGAACATCTGTCCTTCTGAGTACTGAAAGTCGCTGGTCAGCACATCATGCATTTCGAAGTCGAAAGTGGTGTTTGTTGGGTCCACCTCCATATGTGGCATTGGGAAAGAAAAGGCTTCCGCACCAATAGTGGTGGGAGCTTCTGCTGTCGTGGTGGTGGGTTCTGTGGTTGTAGCTGCTTGAGGTGTAACGGTACTAGTAGTGCCCTCCGTGACCACTGGTCTAGATAACCTTATGCGAATAGGTTGTACTGTGGGAGCGGCTTCTGTCGGTGATTGCGCTGGAGAGGGTTGTGGTGATGGTGACTCGGGCACTTGAAGGCAAGGAATAGTGCCTCTCATGCGCTTACCTGCCCGTGCTCTGCTGGGCTTCCTCGCTTTCTTCGTCGTTCCTTTGAATGCCTTCAGCTCTTCTCCTGTTAATGCACGTTCAATTGGCAAGTCATAAGCCAAGCACATATAAACAATTCTTGTCAGCGCACAACATCCATTAAGCACTTTCTTTCGTTCCCATCTGTGTTGTGCCAAATACATTTGATCAATGATCCAGCTCGCCAGATCAACAGTCTGAGGTCCCGTACATGCTAAGTACAATCCAAACCATATTCTTTTATGTGGCATGGTGAATCTGTCCTGAGCGGGGAATGCAAAATGTTGCATGCATATCCGTAGTGGCTTTGACAGCTCAGGTGTAATTGCTGAGATCTCCTCCCACTTAGTGACATCCCCACGTTTCATAGGGTCTGGAATTAATCTTTCTCGATCTGTGGGCGTGTGGGTTCCATGAATCTTGATGGCAGCTCTGATTAAATCCTTCGAAAGATAAAATCTTTTGTAAGGTGGATCATCCACTAAAGAAGGCAAAATAAAAGTTCCTGGGATATACTTATTCTCTGAGGCCAGCAAAGTAGTGATTAAATAATAACACCTATAAAAGTCGGGTTTGGGCAGAGGATCACTGAAATACTCCGTGAAGCTGGCTCTGGCCCACACATGAGTTAAGTCCTGAGTGTTCTGTAGGCCTTCGAACTCTCTGGAGAAGAATTGGTATTTTCCCCAAGTGCGGTCATCAAACGTCAAATTAGATTCAAATATAAAATCCGCGTCCGCTAAGGGTCCTGCAAGTTCCTGAAACCAGTGAGAGTTACGGTGTATCTTTTCTGTGTAGCCCATAGGTGGGTTATCGATCGGCATGGGCCCTGGAAATCCTTGGAATTCTGGCGGTGGAGCAGTTGGGTGGGATTCTGCTCGTAAAACGTTGAGGGGCGCTGCAGCTACGCTGGGGCCTGCTTATGATGGTCCTTCATCGGTTTGCATGATGACTGATGCGCTAATGAGAAAGATCTGCTACAAAAGATTAACACATTAGCATGGAAATTAATTATGATCCCATTAAAGTGAGACCGCAATCCCTTTCCATAACTGATGCGTAACCCGTGTAGCCAAGTGCTGTGATGTGATGGATGCAATGCTTCTTGCAGCACTAGTGCAGGTCTCTAGACACCTACACGTTTCAGATTATGCATACATTTCTTGATGAGATGAGATTATGAGTGATGTGTGATGATGGTGGGTGAATTTATACAAGGTTTAAAGGTTAGTGATTTATTACAAGGTTGTATGTTAGTCGGGGGGTAGTTTTGTTAGACAATGGGTTAGGGGAAGACGGTTGGACACGCTTCGGTATCCATTTCCTAAGAGTCTTTGAGTGGGTGGTGGGTTTCTGCTGAGGGGCAAAAGGTAGTATCGGGTGTGGTGGTATTGAGGGATGGAAAGATTTGTGAGGGGTATATATTACATGGCTTAAGGGTTGAGCTATGATACATGGTTTGGGTACCCAAATCTGCGTGGGTGTGGGTCTATGGGTAAGGTATTTCTTGGCGATCCAAATTTGTCGAATGCTCGGACCTGTAGAAGAAGGTCGAGGGGATGGTGGATACTGATTCTGTTTCTGCCCTGCCTTTTTCTTGTCGATCTCTGCTTGGTTGGAGTTCTTCGGTGCTTTTTGTCCTTTTGGCACCCATATTTGTCTGGTGCCGCTTCCTTTGCGTGGCCTAGACTGCTTCTCTTGTTGTGTTTTCTGATACTGCCGTCGGTCTGGGTTCCTTCGTCGTGGTTGACTGTGTTGTGGTTGAGGTTGAGAGGTCGGATGGACGCTCTGCTTTGGAAAAGAAGGGAGATCCAACACTTGTGTGACCTGCCCATTAGGAAGTGATTCATTCTTTAGCTTTAATCTAGGCCAGTCCGCAACAAGTTTGGAAGGATGAGCACCGCAGGGTGTTGTGCTCATTTGGTCGCTGATGCAACCCACCTGACCGCTGATTGTGTCCATCTGCCCTAGCGGTTGGGTAGCTGCCCCTTCTAGTTTGTAGGAAGCCCCAGGGAAGATCTCCTGTCGTCCTTCTGATTGACAGCTGTCCATAGCCAAGCCCGAGTGGGTTGGTGTAGACGTAGCGTGACTGAGCTGATCAAAGATCTTCCGGTCTTCCGTCGCATGTATTTCATAGGGTCTAGGGTTACACACCTCAGTCGGAATGCCGTTAGGGAAGTCAAGCGGTATCACTCGCTTCTGCTCTAAGGTTCCAATCTGTAAGGAGCCTTGTCTAAGATTTAGGTCCACTGAGTGATCGTATAGCCAATCTTGGCCAAGGATTAGGGGTTCTATCAGGTCATCATCATGGCACACTAGTAGCTTCACTGTCATGGTCACATCCTTAATGAGGATAGGAAGGTCCACCTCACCCATGCAAGGGGTTTCCATGCCTCCTAGGCCTATGAGGTATGCCTCAATTGGCCGCATTTCTATTCCTAAATCCTTATAGTGGGACCATCTAATTGCACTAGTCGCAGCACCTGAGTCAATTAAAGCCCTAAGTTCTTGGCAAGGGTTTCCGTGCTCTAGCCTAACTGTAATGAATGGTCTCCTGTCCACTATACTAGGATGAGTGGTTGACTTTACTTGACACATGGCCATGGGATATCTGGGTGTAGTTTCCAGATGGTTATAAAGTTCTCTCCCTAGTCCTTGTCTTCTTAGCCTCATGCGCTTAATGCGTTCTATGGCTTCTGCCTGAGCTTCAGCTCGTATTCTGTTTTCTTCCTCCTTACGCTTCTTTGCCAACGTGAGTCGTCTAAGCATATCCTCAGTAAGAGGTTCTTGATATAACCTGACTCTACAGCCACTAATGTAATTAGGCATTATATCTCCTTCTAAGGTGGCTAACTGTACTGCTCCACTTGTTGAAAGTCTGTTAATGATCATAGGTCCATAACCTCTCTTTTCTAACTTCCGTGCGTGCTGTTTCAGCGTATACACTAGAACTAAATCTCCTTCTTTTAAGCCTTTATCTTTCACATGTGCATCAAAATATGCTTTCTGTCACTTCTTCGCTGCGTATATTCCTACTGCTGCTTTTAGCCTGGTTTCTCATAATCGTTCCAAGTCCATTATTCTCGCTGATAATTCATGGCCGGTCCACTGATGTTCTTGTGCAACCTTAAGTGTCGGTATCAAGAAGTCCAAAGGAAGCACTGCATTCTGACCAAAAACCATCTGAAAGGGAGTTGCATTGAGTACGGTTTTGTAGGCCACTCGATATGCCCAAACAGTGTGGTGTAACTGTTTGTCCCAATCAGAATGTTTGTTGTTCACGAGTTTCGTCAGTACGTTACAAAGTATCTTGTTAGTGCTTTCAGCCTGACCATTGGCCTGAGGATGATATGGTGCAGATTTCTTGTGAATCACCATAAAATCCTGTAACAAATATTCAATGACTTGGTTTAGAAAGTGAGTGCCTCGATCGCTCACTAACTCTATAGGCAATCCATATCTTGTAAAGACATTTTCAAATAAGAATTTTGCAGTCGTGTGAGCATCATTCTTTTTTGTGGCTTTTGCCTCTACCCATTTCGTAAGATAATCTGTGGCAACAATAATGTATTCAGCATGTGTACCTTTTGCAGGGGGGTTAATGGGTCCTACAAAGCCTATACCCCACTTAGAAAATGCACGTCCGCCCATCATGGGTTTCAATGGCATTTCATCTCTGCGAGTAGGAAACTGAGTTCTTTGGCACACATCACATCTCTTGACATAGGTATGAGCATCCATGTGAAGAGTGGGCCACCATAATCCTGCAAAGAGAATGGCCTTGACTATCCTATCTGGTCCAAAGTGACCTCCTGCAACACCTTGGTGTGCAGTCTCTAATATGCTCAGATAATCGCTCTCATGAACACATTGTCTTAGATATCCATCTCGTCCTCTTTTGTATAGGTTATCGCCAATAAGTGAATAATCTTGAGCTTCCTGCTCTAGACTGCGTTGTCGTGCTAAAGTCATTCCTTGAGGGAATGTGTGCGTCCTCAAGTATGTCACTAATGGTTCACTCCAGTCTGGTGTGAGAGACACATGATATAATGTAGCATGCTCTACTGGTGGTCTTTCACAACAAACATTGCATTCCTTACACAACTTGTAGACATCTGCTTCCATCGTAGGCCAATATACTCCCAATCTCTGCAGAGTCTGTAATGTTCGATGTTTTGAATGATGTTGCTTTAATGCACCTATGTGTGCTAATTGCAACCAATTCGCATGTTCTGATTCATCTACACAACAAGCAAGAATCTTTTGATTATCCTGTTTATATATGCTACCTGCCATTATTTGGTATCTCTGAGACTTGGTAATCTCTCCCTCTTTGATCTTGATCTTAGGAGTCTTGGGTCCGTATGTCAGAATAGGGACTATAGGTTTAGCCCATTCTGGTGCTATCTCAAGGTTAAACAAGTATGCATCTGGTAGGTCATCCGCTACTCCTTGAGGAGCTTCTCTTGAGGTTAATCTTGAAAGGTGGTCAGCTCTAAGATGCGTCTTTCCTTTCCTGACTACCACTTCAAAATCATACTCCATGAGTAATAGAAACCAGCGTATTAGTCGTCCTGTGTTACATGGCTTGTTGACTAAGTACAATAGGGCTTGATGGTCTGTAAAGAACTTGAATTTGTTGGCCAACAAGTAATGCCTGAACTTCTTTACCGCATAGATCATCCCTAATCCTTCTCGTTCCGTAGTGGTGTAATTTCTTTCTGCTGCGTTCAACTGTCTGCTCGCGTAAGCTATGGGGAGATCTATGTTACCTTCATTCGTGGGTTGTGCTAACACACATCCTATGGCGTAATTGGATGCATCCACATGTACATGGAATGGCTTACTCCAATCCGGGGTTGTCAATATAGGTGCTGAGCACAAACGTCGTTTAAGTTCATTAAATGAATTTTCACATTCTTCTGTCCATTCAAAGTTGGTTAAAAGAGAGTACAAAGGCTTGGCTATGATTGCATACATGTGTATGAATCTCCTATAATAACCACAATGGCCCATAAATGCTTGTACCTCTTTGATGTTCGTCGGCCTAGGTAGATCCGCAATTACCTTCACTTTTTCCTCATCCGTAGAGATTCCATTCTTTGACACAATGTGTCCTAGAATTTTGCCTTGTCTGACCATGAAAACGCACTTTTCTGGGTTCAAACAAACCTGATATTCTCGACATTTGTCAAATATTTGTCTTAACTCTGGGGTATGTGTCTGTCTTACATTTGAATGAGCACATATGTCATCGACATAAACTTCCAAGCTCTTGCGTAAGAATTCCTTAAAAACGTGACACATGAGTCGCTGGAAAGTGGCGGGTGCATTTGTTAAGCCAAATTTCATCACACGAAATGCAAATATGCCCCATTCAATGGCAAATGCCGTCTTGTGTTGGTCCTCTGGAGCAATGGCTACTTGATTATAGCCTGAGAATCCATCAAGAAAGCTGTAAACTTCCTTGCCCGCAACTCTTTCCAATAGATGTTCCGTGATAGGAAGAGGATAACTGTCTCTAATCGTGGCAGCATTAACTTTTTTAAGGTTAATACACACACACAATTTTCCATTCTTCTTGGGCACAACCACAATGGGGGATACCCATTCGGTATGCTCAATTTCGTAAATGAATCCTGCTTCTATCAATCGATCTATCTCCTCTTTAATCTTTGCAGCGTAGTTATCATTATACGTGTACGGTTTCTGTTTTGTCGGTTTTGCATCTGGAGTCATAGGGATTCTATGAGAACATATATCTGGATCTACTCCTTTCAAATCTTTGTAACTCCACGCAAAAACATCTCTATATTCGCGCAATAGGGCAACTAATTCTTCTTCTTCTTCCTTCGTCAAATCATGCCCTATGTATGTGCATTTTTCTTCTTCTCCTTCTCTGGCAACTATTACTTTCTTGGTTTTCTCTCGGTTATCATATACTTGTCCATCATTTGCCTTTCTATTGGGCATTCGTACCATGATTCTTCTATCTTCGATTTCGTATTTCTTGAAATTCTCGGGTACTTCAAATAAAGATTCCTCTTTTTCTGACATGGTTTCTTTCTTCTTTCTTTTCTTGCCTTCACTCTTGTTAGTCACTTCTGTGGCTAACCTCACCTCATTCGTAATCTCCTCGTGTCTCTGAGTGTGAGTTTCTACCTCGAAAAAATATTCTTCCTCTGATGCAAAGGGGGGGTCCATGATAATTGATTCTAAATCAAAATCGCTTGCATCCTCAAATGCATTAGTGTTAGGTTCACACTCTTCTAAAATTGCATCGCACATGATTGGCTCTATCGTGAAAACTGATATGTCATAGCCATCCTCGTCACAGTGGGGTGTCCATTGTTCTTCATTGATGGCTACATCCATGGTTGCTAGAATTTCTGCCCAACCATGGGGTTCAAACTCTTCATCTGGGAATACTACAGGTGCATAGGCTGGATCTTGGAGGGTTCGTGGATTTTGTTCTACACCTAAGGTCCTGGCTTCTAACCGCTCTTCCTCTTGTTTGGCTACTTTACACATCCATAAATGGGTATCCTCATGCAACCAAGAAGGGTCTGATTCTAATGAGTGCACGGATTCTGTCTCTACTGGTGTCTTATGGATGGTGTTCCATTGTATTGGGGGTACATCTCGATGTGAATAGTCTTTAAGATTGACTTTAGTAGTCACTCCTAAATGTTGCAAGTACAAAGAATTAGTTCCCCAATCTTCTACAATTTGCAACAGACGCATGAAGGGTCGTCCCAATATCATCTCATAAGCACGATTTTTCGCAAAGTCACAAATGGCGAAAGTATGCTCAAATTCTACACCACAAGTGGTGAGAGATATGCCTTCTAGTAAGCCTAATGGTTTTTCTATGTGTCCATCAGCCATTTGTAGTTTCATCCTGGTGGGTCTGAGTGCTGGCTTACCCCAACGTTTCCACAAAGCGGTGGTAGCTATGGCTACGCCGGCTCCTGAATCTAGGATGGCTTTCGTGGTGTAGCCCTGATGGGTTATCGGAAGATAAGTGTTACCTTCCTCTCCTTCACTTACGTCCCCAATCTTTTCTACGGGTATTTCTGGTACCTTATTTTGTGATCCTATCTGAGAGGGTGTGGTAGCAAGCTCGGGAAATTGATTTGCTACATGCTTCCACAATTCTGGTTTTACCTTTAACAATTCCTCCAGAGTGAGATTACACTGTACTTTAGTGTTCTTGATCACTTCCGTGTTCCTAGGGATCACTGATTCTTCATTCCTCACTATTATCGTGGGTGCTCTCATACTAATAGACTTTGCTTCCCAAGGTCCTGTGAACTGAGGTAATTCTTGTAAAGAATTAGATTCAAATCCTGTGGGTTCACTCAGTTGTTCCACCTCTACATCATCGTAAATAGAGGGGATGTCTTGGGGAAATTGTTCCTGCAAATCGTCTATTTCTTGAATAGGAGGATGGGTTCCTTGTTCCTTTCTCCACTTCTCTTCTTGTATTTCTCTCAAAAATTCATGTGAGTACCTATGTATGGAAGATAGGTTATCTTGACTTTCTGTATTAGGTACTTGAGACAGGGATGGTGCATTCCTTTCTTGTGTCTCTGTGACAATAGGGTTCCTAAGCTGATCCTTTTTCTCTTTGCTTTCTATCAAGTGTTCTAGCCTCTCCATTAGTCCTTGAAAGTGTAGTTCCGGTTTTGCCATGTTATTCCAATTAAGATATCTAGAGGCTTCAAACAAAGCTTGTGCTAATTCTACCATTTTCATGCAAAGTTTAGTTCTCTCAATTTCTAGATCAGCACGAGGGTAGTTTTTACTCATTTCCGTTACTTGAGGTCCCTCTTTTATTCTAGCCTGATATGCACAAAACATCATGTCTAGATCTTCTGGTATGGGTTCCGCTAAAACTGATCCTGATTTTTGAGCTGGGTTTTCTTGGTTTAATTCTTGTGAAGTCAATTCTTGTATTTTGGCCCTCGACTCTTTTAGACTTCCTTCCAACTCAGTTATTTTTTTACTCCACTTTCTCTTAATTCTTTCTCTAGAATCTTTCCAAGATTTTGTCTTTTTACTGCTAGATTCTGCAACTTCACTACTTCCTCCTACTTTCTCTTGATTAAGCTGTTGGTTCTGTAAGAGCGCCTGGGCTCTGGTTATAGCTTGGATAGGCACGTATGTAGGGTTGGATCCATCTGCGTTGTTTACAATACCTATCACGTTGATCGGTGTCACATTCGAAGTGTTAACTGGGTTCTTAGGACAATCTTTGATTATGTGCTCTTTGCCACAATCGGCACAAAAGCCTTGTATGTTATAGTACTGTGATTGCCTTGCTATTGGGGGATGTGGACAATCCTTTATGAAGTGATCTCCTTGGCACCTAAAGCATGGTCCTCTAGGGCCCTGTGGTCTCTGTTGTCTCAATTGGGGCCGTGGGTTTGGGTTTGCGTACATCACATTAGCATAGTCTGGCTCCCAACTAGGTTCCATTGGTGGATTATCATAATGATACGTTTCCACATGTTCTGGTGACTCCGTGTAATAAGCGGGTGGACTAGTTACATGAGTAGAGTCAAAACTGTTTGAGTTCGGGTCACTTTCTGTGATCAAGGGTGAAGAAGGCACTAAAGCCCTACTTAAGTTCTCTTCTGCAGCAGCGTATTTGACTGAGATGACATTCGCTGGTGGGGGTGGCTGCTGAGCTAAGACGGGTTGAGGTCTCCGTTGAGCCTGGTATGGGTAGTTTGAGGAGGCCTATAGTAATAGGGCTGAGCATTGTATTGGCCTTGATACCTACCTGGCTGCGGGTATGCTTGCGGATAGTTCTGTCTCACGGTCTGTTTGTTGTATGGGCAGTCCTGAGCCGTATGATTCGTGTATCTTCTCTCAGTTGTACAATATTGGCCACTAGGGTTGGCTTGTGGTTGTGGTGCATTGGGACACACATTTGCCATATGGTCACCATCACAGGTGTAACAACGTACATTAGTTGGTAGCTTGGGCACCTGTTTACTAGAAACTCCTAGTTTTTGGGCCACTTTTTCTGCTAGGTCCTCTATCGAATTAGACAATTTTGTGGATGCTAGAGAAGAACAATCTGAGTCTTTATAGACTTTTGAGAGTTCTAATTCATCTCCTAGGTTGTCCTCAATGTCTATACATATTCTTACACACTCCTCTAGCGTTCTGGGTTCCTTTAGGTACACATAGGAGCGTAGTTTAGCGCTCAACAAGCCATCTAGGAACAATGATACTTGTTTGGCTTGTGAGGGTAGCTCTTGCATTGGACATCGTTCGACATATTGTCTGAACCTACGTCCTGCCAGTCTAACTGTCTCCTGAGGGGTTTGTTTAAAGCTATGAATCAACGAAGACGTGTCATGCCTAATCCCACTTTTAGAGAATTTGGTGATGAATGACTCTAAAAAGTGATGGATGTCTCTAAATTGCCTTTGTTGCAATGGTTGGAACCAAGTTAAAGCGGTATTCTTTAACGTTAGTCCAAATGCATTATACTGCGTGAACATGTCTTCAACTTGTTCTGCTCTTAGCACTTGCTTGAATTCTGCGACATGGTCATAGGGATCTCCTGTCCCATCAAAATAATTCTTCATGGATTTCACTAATTGAGTGGGTCTCAATATTCTTGCGTGTTCGCGTGGTCTAGGTAGAGGAAAATCATCTCTACCACCTGGTATTCCATGATCTCTTTGTCTCTCCGCTCTATTAGTGTCCGTGGTTGTTCTATCTCTCCCTATGGGGTGAGTGAAGCTTACTTCCGGTCTCTCTTTATTTCCCTCTCTTTGATTTCCATGGGCTGAGGATGTTCCTGCCCCTTGTTGACTTGTATTCATGTTTGTTCTAGATGGAGGGAATACCAATTCACCTCTCCATGTGTATGTGTTTTTAGCGCGGTCAGGTACCACAAAGACTCTTTCTGAAGTCTCATCCAGGTATACCACCTTTCCAGGTGTATCTGGGTCCTTGAATTCATAAATTATGATGATGCTATCTCACCAGGGTGTTCCTTTCTGTACCTCCAAAAGGCTTCATCTGTCTCTTTATTTACAAACAACTCTGTGCTTCTGTTGTCCTGAGGGATCCACTCTGGGATGAGTACTCTTGTTAATACGGATTTCCCTCTAGGTGTTCTAGGTTCTTCTAATGGTTCTTTTCCTTGAAATTTTGCTTCCGTCTCTGGTTGAATCACGCCAAACGCGTTGGTATTGTTTGGCTGCGTACTTAGGACGTACATGGTTCCTTCCTTGTCTATGTACGCGTCTCTCTCGAATTTCACCACTGGACGTTCCAATCCAATGGGTTGATCGGGGTTGTGCATTTGCACCACTTGCTTTCGCAAACCATCCTCATAGATGCGAGCACCTAATCGGTTGGTTCGGAGAAACTCTAATTGCGTTCTATAGGGTCCTTCTGGTTTTTCTAAGTAGGCTACATTCGACCCTCCGTCTGGTCTTTCTGTGCTAAATGCCATTTCTGATTCGCTAGTCTCTGAGCTCTCGTAGGGGTAATTGCTATTCAATTGCTGAGCCCAAGATCGTGCAATAGTCTTTACACTTGCTTCCGAAGATCTAAGGCTTCGTCGGTCCGACTTACCTATGTGTCTCCCTGATCTAAGGTTCATTAATTTTCTTCCTTGCACACTCAATTACTCACTTAGATCGTCAATGGTTCTTTGTTATTACTGTCTTGATTCTTTTTAGATTTCTTTAGATTCTTGTCTTAATATATGCGTCACGAATTCGACTTTCCGTTATAATTTTGAGTTCTCGTTCCGTCAGACTTACGTTCTTTCCTTTAGGTTTTCGTGTCACACACCTTTACTTTAAGTCTTGGACTTGACAAATTTAATTCTCTTGAACTTGAGGCGTTCCTATCGTCTTTAATCCACAATACTACCGTTTAGCCTAAGCTAAGAATTGACTGAGGGGGTTGAGTAATCTTCCAACCTCGAGTCAGCTTTTCTGGTTGCTCTGATGCCTTGTTGCCCAAGAAGCCGCGCTTCCCAAGCTCTGCTGTCTTCACTGCCTTGCTTGCTTGCCTTGATTGCTTTCGATTGCCCTTGCTAGACCTGGAAAAATTCAATATTAGACCAATTCACCATTGAATGATCAAGTACTTGAGTATATACACCTTTTAAGTCCCTTTCTCTTTTGCCCAAAATTTCAATACTTGCCCCCTGGCTTCCTAGTCCCAAACTAGGTGAACCTCAAAATAGCTTATCCCAAATAGATGTATTCTTTATGAAAAAAAATAGTTGAGGTCACGTAGTACTCGTCAAGAGATTTCTAATGAGCTATTAAGCTCAAAAAACGGACTCCGGATGAAAAAGTTATGAGCGTTCAGGCCCTGGGGGGTAAAAACTAACAATCAGGTTTTCCTTCAAATATGAGCTAAGGGGTCTCCTATGAGTCTAATGGTCCAAAAATTTCTCAAAAATACCCTCAAAATTGGTCAAAAAATGGAACCCTAAATTTGTGATGGGGGTGCACAATCGCGATGGTCTGGGACCGTCGCGATGGTCCAAGCGAACCGTCGCGATGGCGTGGAATTTGGACAATCGCGATGGTGCGAAAAGGTGAACCGTCGCGATGGCCTGAAGTGAACGATCGCGATGGCGCGAGGTCGAACTGTCGCGATGGCCCGAAGTGAACGATCGCGATGGCGTGAAATTTGGACAATCGCGATAGCGCGAAAAGGTGAACCGTCGCGATGGCCCGAAGAATGAACCATCGCGATGGCGTGAGGTCGAACCATCGCGATGGCCCGATCAGGCGAACAATCGCGATGGCGCGGGTCAACGGTCAAAGGTGAACCGTCGCGATGGTCCGAAGTGAACCGTCGCGATGGTTACAAGTGCGATGGCGTGAGCCAATCGCGATGGTCTGATTTTGGGCTGTCGCGATGGTCTGAAAAATGAACTGTCGCGATGGTCTATCGTGACACGTGGCACTGTCGTGGCGATGGCATGGGCCAATCGCGATGGTCCGGAGTCAGCTGAACAATCGCGATGGTCCAAGTGGACCGTCGCGATGGTCCGACCGAGCCGTCGCGATGGCGTGAGCCTATCGCGATGGTGCGACACAATCGCGATGGTCCGAGCCAATCGCGATGGTCCACCAAAGTATGAATTTTTGAAATGCGCCTGTAGATTCGTAGATGCGCAAGGGTCGCCTACCTCGTGGTGTGGTCGCCTACCAAGAATTCCGAAGGTTGCAGACCATCGCGATGGTTCGCCACACTCGGCAGATCTTTGACAGAGAGTAAAGTTTTACCTTTTCCAAGCTTTCCTGATGCACTGGAGCTCTGTACCTGCAAGAAAACTCAAGAAAACACAAGCACAAAAGTTCTCTCTCGCTCTCTCGCAAGCACAAATGAGGGGAAATGAGGTGAATGGGTGGATATGGTGAATTTTCTGATTTTTTTGGAGATGAAGATGATGATGCGATGATGAAGATGGAGTGTGAGGGAGGTGAAAAACACTAAAAACTAAGTAAAAACAACAACAAAAACTGAAATTTTTACCTTCCAACGCCACTTCTTGCTATACTCTTACCATCACACATTCGTCCTAGACTCGATCCCCGGCAACGGCGCCAAATTTGGTGTTGCTCTAGCACAATGGTGAGAACCACGTTAAGAAGCTTCACCTCCTTAATGTCAATCCGCGGAAGAGATAGGAGTGATATGAAGATCGTGAACGTGAGATGAAGTGAGAATGAAGGTGAGAAGCACAAAGATGCACACACACATACACACACACTACGAAGAGACAAGCAAGACACAATGGAAGGTGAGAAATCAATTCTATTACTCAAGAACACTCTTACAAGTTTAAAATAGCTCTAAGCTCTTCTCTACTCAAACAAGCTAACCTCAAAAATGAGCTCTCTAGCTCTTTTTATAGTTTCTAGACTAGTTTTGACCGGTTTCACATCTAGTGACCGGCCTAGTTAAAAAATAGGTCCTAGATGCTATTTGGAAGGGTAAACGGTATCTAAAAATAACGAAAATTGGTACGTGCATTCTACCTAAGCTCCTCAAGCTCGAGGACTCCTCCGCTTGCACAAAATGGAGCTATGAATTAGAAAATGGGATTTTGTCTATATTACATATGTTACAAGAGTGATGAAAATCACTGTTGGATGTTTGAAGAAATAATAAGAACCATATTTGTTTGAAAAATTGATCCGACTGGCTCCCTGCTCCGTCGTTACATGCTTCCGTGGCGTCTGTGCCTCTGGCTGCTTCCAACACCCCCATTGTGGTAGTACCCAAGAAGAATGGAAAATTGCGTGTGTGTATTAACCTTAAAAAAGTTAATGCCGCCACGATTAGAGATAGCTATCCTCTTCCTATCACAGAACATCTATTGGAAAGAGTTGCAGGCAAGGAAGTTTACAGCTTTCTTGATGGATTTTCAGGCTATAATCAAGTAGCCATTGCTCCAGAAGATCAACACAAGACGGCATTTGCCACTGAATGGGGCATATTTGCATTTCCTGTGATGCCATTTGGCTTAACAAATGCACCCGCCACTTTCCAGCGACTCATGTGTCATGTTTTTAAGGAATTCTTACGCAAGAGTTTGGAAGTTTATGTCGACGACATATGTGCTCATTCAAATGTAAGACAGACAACTATCCCAGAGTTAAGACAAATATTTGACAAATGTCGAGAATATCAGGTTTGTTTGAACCCAGAAAAGTGCGTTTTCATGGTCAGACAAGGCAAAATTCTAGGACACATTGTGTCAAAAAATGGAATCTCTACGGATGAAGAAAAGGTGAAGGTAATTGCAGATTTACCTAGACCAACTAATGTGAAAGAGGTACAAGCATTTATGGGCCATTGCGGTTATTATAGGAGATTCATACACATGTATGCAATCATAGCCAAGCCTTTGTACTCTCTTTTAACCAACTTTGAATGGACAGATGAATGTGAAAATTCATTCAATGAACTTAAACGACGCTTGTGCTCAGCACCCATATTGACAACCCCGGATTGGAGTAAGCCATTCCATGTACATGTGGATGCATCCAATTATGCCATAGGATGTGTGTTAGCACAACCCACGAAGGAAGGTAACATAGATCTCCCCATAGCTTACGCGAGCAGACAATTGAATGCAGCAGAAAGAAATTACACCACGACGGAACGAGAAGGATTAGGGATGATCTACGCAGTAAAGAAGTTTAGGCACTACTAGTTGGCCAACAAATTCAAGTTCTTTACAGATCATCAAGCCCTATTGTACTTAGTCAACAAGCCATGTAACACAGGACGATTGATACGTTGGTTTCTATTACTCATGGAGTATGATTTTGAAGTAGTAGTCAGGAAAGGAAAGACACATCTTAGAGCTGACCACCTTTCAAGATTAACCTCAGGAGAAGCTCCTCAAGGAGTAGTGGATGAGTTACCAGATGCATACTTGTTTAATCTTGAGATAGCACTAGAATGGGCTAAGCCTTTAGTCCCTATTCTCACATATGGACCCAAGAATCCTAGGATAAAGATCAAAAAGGGAGAGATTACCAAGTCTCAGAGATACCAAATAATGGCAGGAAGCATATATAAACAGGATAATCAAAAGATTCTTGCTTGTTGTGTAGATGAATCAGAACATGCGAATTGGTTGCAATTAGCACATGTAGGTGCATTAAAGCAACATCATTCAAAACATCGAACATTACAGACTCTGCATAGATTAGGAGTATATTGGCCTACGATGGAAGCAGATGTCTATAGGTTGTGTAAGGAATGCAATGTTTGTTGTGAAAGACCACCAGTAGAACATGCTACATTATATCATGTGTCTCTCACCCCCGACTGGAGCGAACAATTAGTGTCATACTTGAGGACGAAGACATTCCCTCAAGGCATGACCTTAGCTCGACAACGCAGTTTGGAGCAGAAAGCTCAAGATTATTCACTTATTGGCGATAACCTATACAAAAGAGGACAAGATGGATATCTAAGACAATGTGTTCATGAGAGAGATTATCTGAGCATACTAGAGACTGCACACCAAGGGGTTGCAGGAGGTCATTTTGGACCCGATAGGATAATCAAAGCCATCCTCTTTGCAGGATTATGGTGGGCCACTCTTCACATGGATGCTCATACCTATGTAAAGAGATGTGATGTGTGCCAAAGAACTCAGTTTCCTACTCGTAGAGATGAAATGCCATTGAAACCCATGATGGGCGGACGTGCATTTTCTAAGTGGGGTATAGACTTTGTAGGACCCATTAACCCCCCTGCAAAAGGTACACATGCTGAATACATTATTGTTGCCACAGATTATCTTACGAAATGGGTAGAGGCAAAAGCCACGAAAAAGAATGATGCACACACAACTGCAAAATTCTTATTTGAAAATGTCTTTACAAGATATGGATTGCCTATAGAGTTAGTGAGTGATCGAGGCACTCACTTTCTAAACCAAGTCATTGAATATTTGTTACAAGATTTTATGGTGATTCACAAGAAATCCGCACCATATCATCCTCAGGCCAATGGTCAGGCTGAAAGCACTAATAAGATCCTTTGTAACGTACTGAAGAAACTCGTGAACAACAAACGTTCAGATTGGGACAAACAGTTACACCACGCTGTTTGGGCATATCGAGTGGCCTTCTTGATACCGACCCTTAAGGTTGCACAAGAACATCAGTGGACCGGCCATGAATTATCAGCGAGGATAATGGACTTGGAACGATTAGGAGAAACCAGGCTAAGGGCAGCAGCAGGAATATATGCAGCGAAGAAGCGACAGAAAGCATATTTTGATGCACATGTGAAAGATAAAGGCCTAAAAGAAGGAGATTTAGTTCTAGTATATACGCTAAAGCAACACGCACGTAAGTTAGAAAAGCGAGGTTATGGACCTATGATCATTAACAGACTCTCAACAAGTGGAGCAGTACAGTTAGCCACTTTAGAAGGAGATATAATGCCTAATTATATTAGTGGCTGTAGAGTCAAGTTATATCAGGAACCTCTTACTGAGGATATGCTTAGACGACTCACGTTGGCAAAGAAGCGTAAGGAGGAAGAAAATAGAATACGAGCGGAAGCTCAGGCAGAAGCAATAGAACGCATTAAACGCATGAAGTTAAGAAGACAAGGAATAGGGAGAGAACATTATAACCATCTGGAAACTACACCCAGATACCCCATGGCCATGTTGTCAAGTAAAGTCAACCACTCATCCTAGTATAGTGGACAGGAGACCATTCATTACAGTCAGGCTAGAGCACAACAACCCTTGCCAAGAGCTCAGGGCTTTAATTGACTCAGGTGCTGCGACTAGTGCGATTAGATGGTCCCACTATAAGGATTCAGGAATAGAAATGCGGCCAATTGAGGCATACCTCATAGGGCTAGGAGGCATGGAAACCCCTTCCATGGGTGAGGTGGACCTTCCTATCCTCATTAAGGATGTGACCATGACAGCGAAGCTACTAGTGTGCCATGATGACGACCTGATAGAACCCCTAATCCTTGGCCAAGATTGGCTATACGATCACTCAGTGGACCTAAATCTTAGACAAGGCTCCTTACAGATTGGAACCTTAGAGAAGAAGTGAGTGATACCGCTTGACTTCCCTAACGGCATTCCGATTGAGGTTTGTAACCCTAGACCCTATGAAACGCATGCGAAGGAAGACCGGAAGATCTTGGGTCAGACCAGTCACGTTACGTCTACACCAACCCACTCGGGCTTGGCTAGGGACCTGGGGCTTCCTGCAGACTAGAAGGGGCAGCTACCCAACCGCTGGGGCAGATGAACACAATCAGCGGTCAGGTGGGTTGCATCAGCGGCCAAATGAGCACAACACCCTGCGGTGCTCATCCTTCCAAACTTGCTGCGGACTGGCCTAGATTAAAGATAAAGAACGAATCACTTCCTAATGGGCAGGTCACGCAAGTGTTGGATCTCCCTTCTTTTCCAAAGCAGAGCATCCAATGGACCTCTCAAACCCAACCTCGAAGGAGTCAACCACAACAGAGGAACCCAGACCGACGACACCACCAGACAAGGCAAAGAAAGCAGCAGTATCAACATCACGGAACAAGTGGCACGAAACAAATATGGGTGCCAAAAGGACATCAACCACAAGCTATTGGCAACACTGCAGACGAGAACAGGACAAAGTTTCACCAGAAGCAGAGTCAGCATCCAAAGTCCCCTCGATCTTCTTCTACAAGTACCAATACTCGATAGATTTGGATCGCCAAGAAATACCTTATCCATAGACCCACACCCATGCAGATTTGGGTACCCAAACAATGTATTATAGCCCAACCCTCAAGCCATGTAATATATACCCCTCCGAAATCTTTTCATCCTTCAATACCACCAAACCCGATACCACTCTTTGTCCCTCAGCAGAAACATACCACCCACTCAAAGACTCTTAGGAAATGGATACCGAAACGTATCCAGATGTCTTCTTGTACCATCGTATCTAACAATTCTCCCACCCCGTTTAAACTCCACCCTTGTACTAATTCACCCTCAACCAAACCTTGTATAAATTCATACACCCAAACCCCACATTTTGCATAATAAAAGCTCATCAAGAAATGTATGCATAATCTGAAGCATGTAGGTGTCTAGAGACCTGCATTAGTTTTGCAAATAATCATTGCATCAATCACTTCACGACACTTGGCTACACGGGTTACACATCGGTTATGGAAAGGGATTGCGGTCTCACCTTATTGGGATCATAATTAATTTCCATACTAATGTGTTAATCTTTTGTAGCAGATCTTTTCCATTAGCTCATCAGTCATCATGCAAACCGAAGCAGGCCCATCAGAGGCTGGCCCCAATGCACCGATGGCCACTATTGGAGAATTACTAGCAGAATCTTATCCTACGGTGCAACCACCAGAGTTTCAAGGTTTTCTAGGACCCATGCCAATCGATGATCCTCCTAGAGGATACACCGAGAAGATTCATCGTAACTCTCATTGGTTTCAAGGCCTAGGAGGACCATTAGCAGACGCTGATTTCATATTTGAGGCCAATTTGGCATTTGATCTTCGCACATGGACCAAGTACCAGTTCTTTTCAAGAGAATTTGAAGGACTGCAGAATACACAAGATTTAACGCACGTTTGGGCACGAGCGGGATTTACAGAATACTTTAGTGACCCTCTGCCTAAACCCGATTTTTACAGATGCTTTTACTTGGTAACCACCTTAACGGCTTCAGAGAACAAGGAACTACCCGGCACATTCATGTTACCATCCTTGGTAAATGATCCTCCATTTAGAAGGTTCTATTTGTCTAAAGATTTGATTCGCGCAGCTCTAAAAATACATGGAACACACACTCCAACGGAGAAAGAACGGCTAGTCCCAGAACAGATGAAGCGTGGTGACGTAACTAAGTGGGAGGATATTTCAGACATAACCCCTGAGCTTTCTAAGCCATTACGGATATGCATGCAGCACTTTGCTTTCCCAGCTCAGGATTGTTTTACCATGCCCCACAAGAGAATCTGGTTTGGTTTGTACTTAGCATGTACTGGACCGCAAACGGTTGATCTTGCTAGCTGGATAACTGATCAGCTCTATTTGGCACAACATAGATGGGAGCGAAAGAAGGTAATCAATGGGTGCTGCGCCCTCACCAGGATCATATATATGTGCTTGGCGTATGACTTACCAATTGAGTGCGCCATGACTAGTGAGGAACTGAAAGCATTTAAAGGCACCACTAGGAAGGCTAGAAAGTCTAGCAAAGGCAGAGCCGGAAAGCAGATGAGAGGTACTATCCCGTGCCTACAAGTCCCAGAATCACCCTCACCACAACCATCTCCAGAGCAGTCACAAACAACAGCCACTCCCACGGTACCACCAATTCGTATACGGTTATCAAGACCAGTTACGCCGGAGGGCACCACCAGTACTGTCGCACCCCAAGCAGCCACAACCACAGAACCTATCACCACAACAGCTGAACTTCCCACCACTATTGGTGCGGAAGCTTTCTCCTTTCCAATACCACATTTAGAACCAAAACAAGCAGAGCCACTGGACCAAACTTTTGATTTTGAGATGCCCGATGCATTCTCCAATGAGTTCCAATTTTCAGAAGGACAATTGTTTTCTCAAGAATTTGAAAGGCCTAGCTACCCTACCACACCCAGGGATCAGCCACAAGGACAGATCGTGTCCAGCTCTGATGACGAAACAACAGCAACCGATGACGACGAAGGAGACGACGAAGCTAGCTAGGGAACACAGGAATCCAAAGAGCATGAACAGACAGACGGCCAAGGCCAACAAACAGACACACATGGCGATACAAGTACCCATGAAGATGAAACTTACGAGGCAACAGCTTACACACTAGCTATCAAGAAGCTGTATAGAACTATGGAAAAAGTTTGGGCACGCAAAAAGCTCACAGAGGAAGAGAGTCAAACAATAATAGAACAAGAACTTGTCACAGGCGGATTCGAAGACGCATACATCAAAGGATTCAAAGAGTTAGTCAAATCAGTAGGCTCCAACGAAGCACTCAGGTACTTGCAACGAAAGCCACTACCACAGTTTGACCCCCGCAAAGGACGACTACTTTCAAAGCCCGGCGAATACATTCGTGTACCAACCGGAGCACAATCTTCAGAACAAGCCAGGGAGGCACGCCTCGTCCCCGAAAGTTCAGTGGCCGTAGAAACCATCTTTGTAGATTCCCCACCCCGCGCTACAGCTGTACAAACCTCAGTAGTCACTGAAGTACCGACCACCCCAACCGCTCCTCTCTCACCACCCATCCATCCAGCCTCCCCTCTTCACCCTCCTTCCCCCAGACCAACAGCTTCATTCACCGGTGGCGTTGCAGATATTGTCTTTACCACCACTCATCCCACAATTCCTGCACCCATTCGCCCTAGTCTACCCCCTCCCACACCCACCTTTCTATCCAACCCATTCCTCCATCCATCTTTTCCATCTTTCCCCACAACTCCAAGAACCCCTTTTCCCATTCCCTCCGCCATTAACCTTCTCCCTCGTCTCACCTCCCCGACCCACTGTAACCCCTCTTTCCCCTTTCCATCAAGCTGCTCCAGCCAGCCCCCCTGTAAATTACCCCTCAACCTTTGTAAATCCCGTATTTACACCAGCACGAGCACCCACAATCACACCAATATTCACGGTCACCGCACTAGATACGTCCACTGACATGGACATCTCACCACCCACTGCACCATCACTACCTTCACTCACAGCACAAACATTTTTAGGCACCTCACAATTTTCAACAATCACTACATCATCCACCTTCCCATCCCCATTCCCCGTTCCCGTTGCATCTACACCAACTGCATCTTCATTTAGCACCCCATTAATACTATCACCCACTGTAGATAATGCATTCCGACAGATGTTCATGTGTATGACGCAAGTAAGAGATGAGTTCACATCTCTTGGTGATAATTATCAGCAGCTGCAGAGGACAACGAATGACTTACAGTTGCAGCTTAATTTATTGTCTATTGAGAATGCCTCTCTGAACACCCGCTACCAGGAATTACGCGAGGCTTATCACAAATTGGAACTCGAAAGCGAAGAGAAGACCAAGGAAGCCACTGCTGACCTGGATAATTTATTAAGAGCCCAGACAGTCCGCAATGCAACGCTAACACGAAACATGGGCTTACTACGAAGACACCTAGCAGCCGCCAAGGAAGAAAACCAGCGCTTACAAGATCAGAACCGAGAAAACTTAGAAGCAGCGCTCGACCACCCAGACCAACCACTCAGTCCTAGCAGGTTCAAAGCCATTCCTTCAGACTCGATGAGGATGCTGCTAGACGATCATGTAAGATTACTAGATGAATACGACCGCATGAACGAGGAGTTACAGAAACTCAAAGAAGATCACAAATTACTCCAGTTACGAGAACCGACAGACCAAGACGTACCAGCACCTGTGGACCCCTCTCCTAACCTCCTAGAGGAACTCAACTCATTACGGGCCCAGGTATCGACCCTTGAATCAAGGATTGCAGTATATGAAGCGCCACCAAGGCCAGATTCCCCACCTGAGCTTCCAGCTGAGGAAGAAACGGTCACCATCCCGGTGGAGGAAACGTTTGAAGAAGCGTACGAGCCACAACCCATCCCAGGCGGACGCGTCACGGCCGAAGGTCAGATGACGTACGAACTTCCGACCCCCGCGTGGATGAAGACTATTGACGAACTTGGAACAACGCACTCAGTGAGAGTAGAGGCACAATTACATGCCATGGCGATGATAGAAGAAAAGATATTACAGTCTCCATTCTTTGCTCATTTGGCCCCGCGACGATACATATCTGGGCACGAGCTACAGTATAAACTGTATTTCATGTTAATGGCCGAATACCAGTTAGCCATTGAGAAAGAGACAGGTAAGAAACCATCGCATGCAACTCAATTCGAGGCGGATGATTTGCCACTAGATGCACAGAAAGGAAGGATCTATCAACCAGAGTGGCGAAAAACTTTACTACAGCAGTATCCAGAGATGATGAGTACATGGGTAAAGGTACCTTTGCACTTAAAGTACAACCCGTGTTGGGGACCAGTGCCACGACGCCGCTCCTGGACTGCCTTTGCTATTAAGGTACAAAACAATAAGCAGTGCCAAGACTGGTTGAATTACCCCTATTTTAAGCCACCCATTGAGTTACCAACTGTTGTCTACATGATGGCTACAATTCGCCACTGGCTCCCTAGATTAAAGCATATGGATGATATAGCGGCGCATATGACTGTCAAAATTTTTGACATGATGCAAATGATTTTTAAAGTCTTCCGACGCGTCAAGGCACCACATGTCAACACCCCGGGCTTTGAGCATGGCAATTTTGATCTGGTATATGATATGAGTACAACGCCATCGCTACGGGTGTGTTATGCCTGGCACTGCAAAATAAAGTACCTACCGGCGTGCTACAAGCAGACATTCGAAGAGATGTTCACAACCGGCTTCTGCGAATACCATTCCGAGGTATTCATAAGGAGGCCTACACATTTATTACAATTATTTGCCTGTGAACGAATGGTCTATTCCACACACTATCAGCTCCCGCCACCGGAAGAACCGCAACCAATCGACTGGGAGAAACTCGAGGCAGATCTGGCCCGAGGCATTCGTATCTCCGAGCACACCCTCGCTCAAGACCTCCTACAGAACTATATCCGGCAGACCTCACAACAAGGTTCTGTCAGGGATGACAGAAGCGAGAGGGAGGGGGGTGTTGGAAGCAGCCAGAGGCACAGACGACATGGAAGCATGTAACGACAGAGCAGGGAGCCAGTCGAATCGTTTTTCAAAGAATTATGTTTCCAAATACTTTCCAAAAACCTCCAACAATGATTTTTATCACTATTGTAACATATGTAACATAGAAAACCCCATTTTGTAATCCATAGCTGCATTTTGTGCAAGCCGAGGAGTCCTCGAGCTTGAGGAGCTTAGGTAGAACAAGCGTATCAATTTTCGTTATTTTTAGACATCGTTTACCCTTCCAAATAGCATCTAGGACCTAATTTTTAACTATGCCGGTCACTATATGTGAAACCGGTCAAAACTAGTCTAGAAACTATAAAAAGAGCTAGAGAGCTCATTTTTGAGGTTGGTTAGTGTTAGCTTGTTTCAGGTTAGAGTTCTTTTGAGCTTGTAATAGTGTTCTTGAGTAATAGAGTTAACTTCTCACCTTCCATTGTGTCTTGCTTGTCTCTTCGTAGTGTGTGTGTATGTGTGTGTGCATTTCTATGCTTCTCACCTTCACTCTCACTTCATCTCACATTCACGATCTTCATATCACTCCTATCTCTTCCGCGGATTGACATTAAGGAGGTGGAGCTTCATAACGTGGTTCTCACCATTGTGCTAGAGCAACAAAGACACTTGAGAAAGTGAAGAGATCTTAGAAGTGAAGTTTGTACACATATGTACATTACAGTTGGAAACTCTTGTAATTTGAGTATAGATGATCCTTAGTATGATAAGAAATAATGTAATAAACATGAGGTAATTCTAGAACTATATGATATAAGTCAATGATGTAAACTAATACAGAAGAGAGTCATTAGAAGACAAGTGTCATAGAGATAGATGTGAAGAGAGTCATCTTCAGAAAATAGCGACGGGTGTTTCGTAGATTTCTCTCAGTCTGATCATGTGGATCAGAAATCCTTTTGTACACATCTAATCTAGAAGATAATCAAGCTATGTTCAAAGTTTCATGGTTTAATTCCTCTTCTCCTGTGAGTATCAATAGGAACATGTTTATGTAAAGATTGAAGATAAACTTTTGAGAGTCCCGCACTTTTTTGTGTCAATGATTTGCTTAGATCTGAGTGCATAGTGTAAAGTTTTTTATGAGTGAGCATTCAAAATCTAAGTTAGAAGGTAAGGAAGCTATGGCTAAAAGCATTTAGCAAAATGGGATCTGCACTGTGAGAAATCAACCTTAGAAGTTACCTATGTCAAAGTCGCTTGTTCAGGAAGACAATTTTTGACATACTTTTGATCTTAAGGATCAAATTAAAGTTTTAATGATTCTTTTGATGAACTAATGGTTGATATGATTGCGCAAAGGTAGTGTGGAGATATGTGCATCATTGATTTGAAAAAATCTAAAGATATGTGTAGGTAATGAAGTCCATTTCTGAAGCAGACTTTTTGAAGAAGAAATTTCTTCACTCAGAGAAGTGTTAATGAAAGTTTTTGTGTAAAGTTTGATCGATAACTGATATAGAAGTGTTCTTAGATCAGTATAGATCAAACCTTTGGAGATTAAGAGGTCTCCAACATAGACTGGGTCTTTAACTGGTCTATCTCCTAGGGAAGTTCCTTATTCTCTTGCTTTTAGGCGCTTTTCCTCTTTCTCTGTGACCTTGCACATCCACTAGTGAGTATCTTCATGCAGCCATGATGGATCAGGTGAACTTCGAGAATGCACAGAGATTGAATCTTCTTTTGCTTTGTGGATAGGATTACACTGTAGGGGTGGTACATCTCTGAAGGTGTAATCCTTCAAATTGACCTTGGTGGTGACCCCCAAGTGTTGCAAGTACAAGGATTTGGTTCCCCAATTCTGTACTATTTGCAATTGTTGTAGGAAGGGTCTTCCTAGGATCATCTCATAGACATTATTTTTTTCAAAGTCACATATAGCAAAAGTGTGTTCAAACTCTACACCACAAGTGGTTAGAGTTATCCCTTCTAGCAATCCTAGAGGTCTTTCAAAATGACCGTCTACCTTTTGAAGCTTCATTCTAGTTGGCCTTAATGTGGTTTTGCCCCATCGCTTCCACAAGGAGGTGGTCGCAATAGCAACACCAACACCTGAATCTACGATCGCCTTGGTTGTGTAACCTTGGTAGATGATTGGAAGATAAGTGTTACCTTCTTCACCTTCACTCATATCCCCTATTTTGTCTGAAGGTATCTCTGGTACTTTCTGCTTAGAGCCTCCTTTTGGCATATTGGAATCAAGTTCTGGAACCTGATCCTTCACATGATTCCATAGCTTAGGTTTTGCTTTGAGTAGCCCTTCTACAGTGAGATGACATTGAACCTTAGTGTTCTTCACGACATTAGTGTTCCTTGGGACCATTGAGTCTTCATGTCTTACCAGTATCATGGGAGCTCTGATCTGAAGAGATTCAGATTCCCATGGGCCTGTGAATTGTGGCAAATCTTGTAAAGAATTAGATTCAAAATATAATCTTTCATCTTCTTGTTGCTCTATTTGGTCTCCATAGATAGACAGAATGTCTCGGGGAAATTCATTATGAAGATCATCAATCTCTGGAATAGGAGGGGGGTTACCCTTCTCCTTGGCCCATTTCTCTTCTTATATTTCCCGCAAGAACTCTTGAAAGTACTCTTGAATTGAAAGAGGTGTTCCAACATTCGTGGACTTAGGAACATAAGCTTTCATTGGTGGAGAGCTTTCTCTCTCAACGACTGGTTGAGCCTGTGGAGGTAAAGAAACTTGTGGTTTGTTTACCAACTGCTCTAATCTTTCTAGTAAGCCATGGGAATGCAAATCCGGTTTGACAGAGTTTGTCTGATTGAACTTTTGACTAGTCTCGAGTATAGCTTGAGCTAGTTCTACCATTTTCATGCACATTTTCTTTCGTTCAATCTCTAAGTTGGCTCTAGGGTAACTCTTGTCTAGGTTTGTAGCTGTAGGCCCTTCTTGATGTCGAGCTTGGTAGGTCTTAAACATCATGTCCAAGCCTTCTAGGGTTGGATCTACAAGAACAGACCCTGATTGTGGTCTATTTACAATGGGTGGTGGGGTGGGATGAGGTGGTGTGGATGGAGTTTCGGCACGCGAGGGACTTTGAGATGCAATGTCTTCTATTTTCGTTTTCGGGTCTTTCAAGCTTTCTTCTAGTTCAGATAACTTTTTATTCCACTTGCGATTGGCCTTCTCTCTAGTATGCTTCCATGTTCTTGTTTTTCTCTTACTAGGCTCCCTTGACTCACTTGACTCAGATTGTTCAGTTGGCTTATCTTGTTTTAAGGCTTGTGCCCTGGTAACTGCCTATACACGAGCCACGTTACTGCTACTAGCACTTGAATCCACCACTAAGCCTACCACATTAATGGGGGTAACCTTGGGCACACTAGAGGGGTTTCTTGGACAATCTCTGGGGAGATGGTCTTTACCACACTCAAGACAAAGGGCTTGTATTGTGATGTTTTGTCCTTGTCCTAGAGTTGGTGAGTGGGGACATTTAGGAATGAAATGGTCGCCCTGACAACTAAAACATGGTCCTCTAGGGGCTTATGGTCTCATTTGGCTCAATTGGGGCATAGGGTTAGGATTTTTATACATGACATTCGAGTATTCAAGCTCCCAATTTTGTTCCATAGGTGGTGCCTCATATTGATATGGATAAGTCTCACTATGCTTAGGCGACTCTGTGTAATAAGTTTGTGGGCTATCTTCATAGGAGTAGTCAGAAATCTGAGCATGATGGTCATTTTCTGAGACCAAAGGGGTTAGTGGCACCAATGCTCTATTGGGTTTTCCTCTGCCATTGCATACTTAACTGGAATCACATTGGCAAGAGCCAGTGGTTGGTTTCCAAGGATAGGTGGTGGCCTATATGGTGCCTGTTGATCTAGCACAATGGTGAGAACCACGTTAAGAAGCTCCACCTCATTAATGTCAATCCCCAGAAGAGATAGGAGTGATATGAAGATCGTGAATATGAGATGAAGTGAGAGTGAAGGTGAGAAGCATAGAGATGCACACACATATACGAATGCAAATCCGGTTTGACAGAGTTTGTCTGATTGAACTTTTGACTAGTCTCGAGTATAGCTTGAGCTAGTTCTACCATTTTCATGCACATTTTCTTTCGTTCAATCTCTAAGTTGGCTCTAGGGTAACTCTTGTCTAGGTTTGTAGCTGTAGGCCCTTCTTGATGTCAAGCCTGGTAGGTCTTAAACATCATGTCCAAGCCTTCTAGGGTTGGATCTACAAGAACAGACCCTGATTGTGGTCTATTTACAATGGGTGGTGGGGTGGGATGAGGTGGTGTGGATGGAGTTTCGGCACGTGAGGGACTTTGAGATGCAATGTCTTCTATTTTCGTTTTCGGGTCTTTCAAGCTTTCTTCTAGTTCAGATAACTTTTTATTCCACTTGCGATTGGCCTTCTCTCTAGTATGCTTCCATGTTCTTGTTTTTCTCTTACTAGGCTCCCCTGACTCACTTGACTCAGATTGTTCAGTTGGCTTATCTTGTTTTAAGGCTTGTGCCCTGGTAACTGCTTGTACACGAGCCACGTTACTGCTACTAGCACTTGAATCCACCACTAAGCCTACCACATTAATGGGGGTAACCTTGGGCACACTAGAGGGGTTTCTTGGACAATCTCTGGGGAGATGGTCTTTACCACACTCAAGACAAAGGGCTTGTATTGTGATGTTTTGTCCTTGTCCTAGAGTTGGTGAGTGGGGACATTTAGGAATGAAATGGTCGCCTTGACAACTAAAACATGGTCCTCTAGGGGCTTATGGTCTCATTTGTCTCAATTGGGGCATAGGGTTAGGATTTTTATACATGACATTCGAGTATTCAAGCTGCCAATTTTGTTCCATAGGTGGTGCCTCATATTGATATGGATAAGTCTCACTATGCTTAGGCGACTCTGTGTAATAAGTTTGTGGGCTATCTTCATAGGAGTAGTCAGAAATCTGAGCATGATGGTCATTTTCTGAGACCAAAGGGGTTAGTGGCACCAATGCTCTATTAGGGTTTTCCTCTGCCATTGCATACTTAACTGGAATCACATTGGCAAGAGCCAGTGGTTGGTTTCCAAGGATAGGTGGTGGCCTATATGGTGCCTGTTGATCTAGCACAATGGTGAGAACCAGGTTAAGAAGCTCCACCTCATTAATGTCAATCCCCAGAAGAGATAGGAGTGATATGAAGATCGTGAATATGAGATGAAGTGAGAGTGAAGGTGAGAAGCATAGAGATGCACACACACATACGAATGCAAATCCGGTTTGACAGAGTTTGTCTGATTGAACTTTTGACTAGTCTCGAGTATAGTTTGAGCTAGTTCTACCATTTTCATGCACATTTTCTTTCGTTCAATCTCTAAGTTGGCTCTAGGGTAACTATTGTCTAGGTTTGTAGCTGTAGGCCCTTCTTGATGTCGAGCCTGGTAGGTCTTAAACATCATGTCCAAGCCTTCTAGGGTTGGATCTACAAGAATAGACCCTGATTGTGGTCTATTTACAATGGGTGGTGGGGTGGGATGAGGTGGTGTGGATGGAGTTTCGGCACGCGAGGGACTTTGAGATGCAATGTCTTCTATTTTCGTTTTCGGGTCTTTCAAGCTTTCTTCTAGTTCAGATAACTTTTTATTCCACTTGCGATTGGCCTTCTCTCTAGTATGCTTCCATGTTCTTGTTTTTCTCTTACTAGGCTCCCCTGACTCACTTGACTCAGATTGTTCAGTTGGCTTATCTTGTTTTAAGGCTTGTGCCCTGGTAACTGCCTGTACACGAGCCACGTTACTGCTACTAGCACTTGAATCCACCACTAAGCCTACCACATTAATGGGGGTAACCTTGGGCACACTAGAGGGGTTTCTTGGACAATCTCTGGGGAGATGGTCTTTACCACACTCAAGACAAAGGGCTTGTATTGTGATGTTTTGTCCTTGTCCTAGACTTGGTGAGTGGGGACATTTAGGAATGAAATGGTCGCCCTAACAACTAAAACATGGTCCTCTAGGGGCTTATGGTCTCATTTGTCTCAATTGGGGCATAGGGTTAGGATTTTTATACATGACATTCGAGTATTCAAGCTCCCAATTTTGTTCCATAGGTGGTGCCTCATATTGATATGGATAAGTCTCACTATGCTTAGGCGACTCTGTGTAATAAGTTTGTGGGCTATCTTCATAGGAGTAGTCAGAAATCTGAGCATGATGGTCATTTTCTGAGACCAAAGGGGTTAGTGGCACCAATGCTCTATTAGGGTTTTCCTCTGCCATTGCATACTTAACTGGAATCACATTGGCAAGAGCCAGTGGTTGGTTTCCAAGGATAGGTGGTGGCCTATATGGTGCCTGTTGATCTAGCACAATGGTGAGAACCACGTTAAGAAGCTCCACCTCATTAATGTCAATCCCCAGAAGAGATAGGAGTGATATGAAGATCGTGAATATGAGATGAAGTGAGAGTGAAGGTGAGAAGCATAGAGATGCACACACACATACGAATGCAAATCCGGTTTGACAGAGTTTGTCTGATTGAACTTTTGACTAGTCTCGAGTATAGCTTGAGCTAGTTCTACCATTTTCATGCACATTTTCTTTCGTTCAATCTCTAAGTTGGCTCTAGGGTAACTCTTGTCTAGGTTTGTAGCTGTAGGCCCTTCTTGATGTCGAGCCTGGTAGGTCTTAAACATCATGTCCAAGCCTTCTAGGGTTGGATCTACAAGAACAGACCCTGATTGTGGTCTATTTACAATGGGTGGTGGGGTGGGATGAGGTGGTGTGGATGGAGTTTCGGCACGCGAGGGACTTTGAGATGCAATGTCTTCTATTTTTGTTTTCGGGTATTTCAAGCTTTCTTCTAGTTCAGATAACTTTTTATTCCACTTGCGATTGGCCTTCTCTCTAGTATGCTTCCATGTTCTTGTTTTTCTCTTACTAGGCTCCCCTGACTCACTTGACTCAGATTGTTCAGTTGGCTTATCTTGTTTTAAGGCTTGTGCCCTGGTAACTGCCTGTACACGAGCCACGTTACTGCTACTAGCACTTGAATCCACCACTAAGCCTACCACATTAATGGGGGTAACCTTGGGCACACTAGAGGGGTTTCTTGGACAATCTCTGGGGAGATGGTCTTTACCACACTCAAGACAAAGGGCTTGTATTGTGATGTTTTGTCCTTGTCCTAGAGTTGGTGAGTGGGGACATTTAGGAATGAAATGGTTGCCCTGACAACTAAAACATGGTCCTCTAGGGGCTTATGGTCTCATTTGTCTCAATTGGGGCATAGGGTTAGGATTTTTATACATGACATTTGAGTATTCAAGCTCCCAATTTTGTTCCATAGGTGGTGCCTCATATTGATATGGATAAGTCTCACTATGCTTAGGCGACTCTGTGTAATAAGTTTGTGGGCTATCTTCATAGGAGTAGTCAGAAATCTGAGCATGATGGTCATTTTCTGAGACCAAAGGGGTTAGTGGCACCAATGCTCTATTAGGGTTTTCCTTTGCCATTGCATACTTAACTGGAATCACATTGGCAAGAGCCAGTGGTTGGTTTCCAAGGATAGGTGGTGGCCTATATGGTGCCTGTTGATTTAGCACAATGGTGAGAACCACGTTAAGAAGCTCCACCTCATTAATGTCAATCCCCAGAAGAGATAGGAGTGATATGAAGATCGTGAATATGAGATGAAGTGAGAGTGAAGGTGAGAAGCATAGAGATGCACACACACATACACACACACAACGAAGAGATAAGCAAGACACAATGGAAGGTAGGATATCAACTCTATTACTCAAGAACACTCTTACAAGCTCAAGCTCACTCTATCTCATACAAGTCTACACTAGCTAACCTCAAAAATGAGCTCTCTAGCTCTATTTTATAGATTCTAGACTAGTTTTGACCGGTTTCACATCTAGTCTCCGGCATAGTTAAAAAATAGGTTCTAGGTGCTATTTGAAAGGGTAAACAACATCTAAAAATAAAAAAAATTGGTATGCTCATTCTACCTAAGCTCCTCAAGCTCAAGGACTCCTCGGCTTGCACAAAATGGAGCTAGAAGTTTACAAAAAGGGTTTTTCTATGTTACATATGGTACAAAAGTGATGAAAATCATAGTTGGAGGTTTTGAAAAGTATTTATAAAACATAAGTCTTTGAAAAAATGATTCGACTGATTCCCTGCTACTTTGTTGTGCTTTGTCTTCACATGCTTCCGCGTCTTCTATGCATCTGACTACTGCCAACACCCCCCCTCCCTCTCGCGTTGTTGTTAGAAAAGGTAGAACCCATCTCCAGGCAGATCACCTTTCTGGCATCACTTCAGGAGAGTCACCACAAGGAGTGTCTGATGAAGTACCTGATGCTTATATGTTCAATTTAGAAGTTGTTCCTAAGTGGGCAAATAAGTTGGTACCAATCCTAACCTTTGGACCCGCAAATAAGAATGTGAAAACATCACAAGAAGAAATTGTAAAATCACAAAAATATCACATATTGGCAGGCAACATGTACAAACAAGATACAGAGGGTGTACTAGCTTGTTGTGTTGAGGACGATGAACATAGTAGTTGGTTGCAACAAGATCATGAAGGATTGCTAGGAAATCACTCTTCTAAACAACGAACATTGCAGAATCTAAAATGTTTAGGAGTATATTGGCCTAGCATGGACAAAGAAATACATGAGTGGATTAAGAATTGTCGAGTGTGCCAGGAAAAACCCCCAGTGGAACATGCAACCCTTTATCAAGTGTCGTTAATTCTAGATTGGAGTGCTCCATTGGTGGAATTCATGAAATCACGGACATTACCCAAAGAGGCTAGTCTAACAAGAAGAAGAAGCATGGAGCAAGAGGCTCAGGACTATGCCTTAGTAGGAGACAACCTATACCAAAGAGGCAAGGATGGATACTTAAGATTGTGCGCTCATGAGTCAGACTATTTGAAAGTCTTAGAAACTGCACATAGTGGTGTTGCAGGTGGACACTTTGGTCCTGATGAGTAATCAAGGCCATTCTATTCTACGGACTGTGGTGGACCACTCTTCATATGGATGCACATACCTATGTGAAGAAATGTGACACATGCCAATGTGCACAATATCCGGTTAGAAAAGATGAGATGCCTTTGAGGCCAATGATGGGAGGACGTGCATTATTGTAGCCACATTATTACCTTACCATGTGGGTAGAAGTGAAAGCCACGACAAAGAATGATACTCAAACGACAGCTAGGTTCTTATTTGAGAATGTGTTCATGAGATATGGATTACCGATAGAGTTAGTAAGTGATAGAGGTACACACTTCTTGAATGAAGTCATTGAAAATCTGCTCCAAGAATTCTTGGTGGTACATAAGAAGTCTGCCCCCTATCATCCACAAGCTAACGGACAAGCCGAGAGCACAAATAAGATTCTATGTAATGTATTGACCAAACTGGTCAATAATAAATGCTCTGATTGGGACAAACAGCTTCATCATGCTGTTTGGGCTTACCAAGTTGCCTATAAAACGGTACTCAATGCCACCCCATTTCAGATGGTCTTTGGATAGAATGATGTGCTACCATTAGATTTCCTAATCCCAACATTAAAGGTAGCACAAGAGCACGAGTGGAATGGACATGAGTTATCCTCTAGGATCTTTGATTTAGAACGCTTAGGTGAGATGAGGCTACGAGCGATAGCAGGTATCTATGCTGCAAAGAAAAGGCAAAAGCCATACTTTGATGCACACATTAAGGATAAAGGATTGAAAGAGGGAGATCTAGTGTTGGTTTATACACTAAACCAGCATGCCTGTAAGTTGGAAAAAAGAGGATACGGACCCATGATCATTAATAGAATTTCCACGAGCGGTGCAGTTCAGTTAGCCACTCTAGAAGGTGAAATCTTGCCAAACTATATTAGTGGATATAGAGTCAAGCTGTATCAAGAACCTCTTACATAGGATATGCTAATGATACTTAACACTGCTAAGAAGAGAAAAGAAGAAGAGCTAAAGGTTAGAGAAGAATCACAGGCAGAGGCCAGAGAGCGCATAAGGCAAAATAAGTTAAGGCGACTAGGCCTAGATGTCAACTCAAAAGCCCCAAAATATCACATGGACATGTGCCAAAAATTGAGCATAACTACTTCTCAAATAATTGACCGACGTCCCTTTGTGACCATAGAGATAGGACAAGGAAAGAATGCGAGGACTGTGAAAGCATTGGTTGACTCAGGTGCAGCAACTAGTGCAGTTAGACTCTCATACTGCCAAGACTTGCAGTTAAACATCAATCCCATAGAAGCCTATCTCATAGGATTGGGAGGTGTGGAAAATCCTTGTTTGGGCGAGGTAGAACTTCCCATCTACCTTCAGGATGTTCCAATGATAGTCAAAATGCTAGTGTGTCACAATGAGGACCTTACAAAGCCACTTGTCTTGGGACAAGATTGGATTTATGACCATGCAGTCAACTTGAACCTCAGAAGTCAACTTCTTCAAGTTTGGGTACATGAACAATGCATTACCTTAGAATTAGAGAATTGCATGCTCACAGATCATGGCACCACACACTCTCTTAGTTCCTCTAAGACTAATCTTCATGAACAAGATGTTGTATGTGTCAAAAGCTCTATGATCCAGAAGGACCCAATCATGGAAGGACGGTCGCAAAGGCAAGCAGACCCTCCTTCTTTTTCAAAGAATAAAGCATCCATAGTAGTTCAACCTCAGAAGCAAGCACAACAATTCAAGACAACTGCTATAGCAAAAAGAAGGACACCATTCAACAAGAAAGCAGTTCCCGGCATGAAGCAGATCTGGGTACGCAAAGGAGAGCAACCACCAGCCTTGCCCCCACAATTCCCAGCCAGGCAAGCCAACCGGGCCCAAAGACGAACACAAACCTAGGACAAGCTCAACCACAAGGTATCTGCCAAGTTTGGGTGCCTAAGAAAGTAGCTGCATCTCAACAAGAACAATTACAAATATGGGTACCCAAGAATCTCTTACATACACCACAACCTATGCTCTCCCACATGCAAAAACTCGCAACAAAGAAGCCAAGGAGAGAAAAGCGTAAGAACCGAGCACAGAGACCAAAAGAAGATAAACTCACCTCTTCGGCAAAAATAAGAAGGCAATCATCAAGGATATGGGTTTGGAAGCCAAAAGCATTAGTTGCCCCCGCAAATCCAAAGAATCAACCACATGTGATACAAAATTTATGAAACCATCCAGAGATGAAGAAGCCAAAGGTGATCTCGATGCAACCAAACATGGTTCTCAAATGGCTCCCTATAAGGAGGAATGATTAGTTGTCATCTCGAGATCCAAGGGATACCTCCAACAAAGATGACATCAACATCCACAAGTAACATCAAAAGCCTCGATGAGTGACAACCATGTGCTCCTTGCACAACCTTGTCTTTTGCACCATTCAGGTCATGCATTTCCAAAGTATGCATTAATATAGGGCCACATTACATGGCCGTGCATAGACACAATTGAGAGTCCCATGCACAAGAGCACATTGACACATGTAAACTATTTTTTGATACTAATCTTTGTCTTCTTGTTTTGTGACATTGTTCCTCTCTTAAACAAAAGAGAGAGAGAGAGAGAGAGAAAAAGGAAAAAAAAGGGGAAAAAAAAAAGAGAGAAAGAACTTGTTCCCACATTTGGCTCATGGAACATGAATGAGTCATGCTTAGTTGAAGGTGGAACCATTGATTCCTAGGCATTTATCAGTTTGGATAGAAGTGTGTCTCGGCTTGCATGGTAGGAGGGAACATCTTGAAGGTCCACAACTTGAGCGATGCTTAACTATTGTATGTACGAGAGCATCCAAGTAGATATCTGCAAGGGTTAGTTTGGTACCCTGAAAATCCTTGTTTGTATATTGGGTGAGAAGACTCTTGCTTATGGTGAGCTAAAGAGAATATGTGAAACTAAGCTTGGTGTAGTTACCCAATGTTGTTTGTCAAGGAATATAAAGAAATTCAATTCTCAGTATTTGGCAAATGTTGCTTTGAAAAGAGGAGACAGGACCAGCCACTCAAAAAATCTCATTAGTGGACCATCAACATGGACATTCATCAACAATGTTCCATCCCAAAGGCTGTGTGTACAACACAAAGAGATAAACATTGATCAACCCTTCACCATGGTAAGTATCTTTACTTTGGCAACACCATAACCATGATAGATTAGGAAACCTCTTCGTCGGCATACCCTTGAGCACTTAGCTCAACACCCCCAATTTTTGCACCATACTTCTTCCAATGCATTTTCCAAGTAAGCATGCATAGGGCTACATTACAAGGTCGTGCACAAGGCACATATTTTCCTCAACCCATGCACAAACACACTTACCCATCATTCATTATGGGTTATGAGTACTTGGCATGACTACTATGAACATCACCTTTGGATGGTCGAGAAGACATCACGAGGACAACATCAATACCTAGGACATGATTCATAGCCTACAGTGGCTCCAACTCAACCTTGACAACCTCTTTTGAGAAACTAGCAGTTTGTGGAGGTTTACAACGACACATTCTCACTGGAATACAAGGATGAAGCACATACAAAGGAGGGACACTACCTCTCAAAGCACTACATGGAACAACCATTACAACAAGGGTCTGTCAGGGACGACAAACTCGAGAGGGGGGGAGTGTTGGAACTCAAGGTCAAGCACAAGGAAAAGGAATGCTTCAAAGAAGTGGACAAACAAGAAGATGAGCAAGTAGGGAGCTCCAAGAAGTGTATGTCAAATTTTCAGAAGAAATCCCTACAAAAATAGTGATTTTCATCACTAAAAACCATTCTAAATACCATTTTCCATTTTTTTAACTCCTTTTTGTTCAAGACAAGGAGTCCTTGAGCTTTAGGAGTATTAGAAGTATCATCCTACCAATTTTCATAATTTTTAGACTTCGTTTGAGCCCTCAAATAAGCCCTAGAACCTAATTTTTAACTAGGCCAGACACTAGGTCTGGACAAGGTCAAAACTAGACAAAAAGCTATAAAAAAAGCTAGAGAGCTCATTTTTGAGGTTGTCTTGTTAGAGAATAGAGCTTTTGTAAGAGAAATCTTGTGTAATCAAAGTCCTTCCATTGTTCCTCTCTTTGATCTTGCCTTGTGCGCGTGTGTGTATGTGTGTGCATGTTTATGTGCTTTCACTCACACACTTGTGCCTTCCCTTGCTCATGGTCTTCATACCGGTCCTCACGTCTCCACTGATTGACAAGTAAAAGGAGGCGGTGCTTACACTTGAGCTACACATATGTATGCAAACTGAACAAAGCTCTTTATGGATTGAAACAGGCACCTAGGGCATGGAACCATAGGTTGACTACATACCTTCAAGATCAAGGTTTTGTGATGAGTAAAGCAGATACTTCTGTATTCATCAAGAGAAGTAACTCAGAGGTAATATACCTACGTGTATATGTTGATGACATCATACTTATAGGTAATGATGCTAATGGCATCAAACATATCAAGAACCAGATGATGAAGGAGTTCAAAATTAGTGACCTTGGATCACTAAAATATTTTCTTGGACTTGAGTTAGTCTATACTAACTCTCGAATTTACATTACTTAGAGGAAGTATATACAAGATATGTTGAAGAAGTTTCATTTGCAGGATGCCAAAGTTACAAGTACTCCAATGGAGGTAAACCTAAAACTAAGTGCTCATGAAGGTGATGTACTTGAGAACATTGCAGGTTACCAAAACATAGTGGGAAGCTTGAATTATGCTACCTTGACAAGGATTGACATTGCTTATGGAGTAAGTTTGCTAAGTCAGTTTATGCACAAGCCTAGGGCACCTCACTTGGAGGCTACCAAAAGGATCTTGAAGTACCTTAAGGGTACTCAACATCATGGTTTGTATTTCCCTTATACATTAGACTTGGACATTAAGATTTATTCAGAAGCAAATTGGGCAGGATACAAAGATGATAGGAGGAGTACCTCAGGATACTTATCATTTGCAGGTGATAAGCCAATATCATGGTCATCAAAGAAGCAACGTACTATTGCTTTATCTTCTACAGAGGCAGAGTATAGAGGATTGGCCAATGCTACTCAAGAGGCCATATGGATCAGATTGTTGTATACAAAATTGGGTTTACACACTACATCTCCAATGATTTTTGGGGATAATACAAGTTCATTACACCTTGCAGCTAATCCTATTTATCATGCTAGGACCAAACATATAGAGGTCCACTATCATTATGTGAGAGAGAAGCTATTGAGAAAGGATATTTAGTTGGCATATGTATCAACTAATATGCAATGTGCAGACTTGTTGGCTAAAGCATTAGATGGTACAAAACTTTGCAGGTTCAAATCAATGATTGGATTGCAAGATATTCATGAAGACGGAAGGTGAAGACCAAGCCTAAATGTTTGGCTTGAGGGGGAGCTGTTGGTGCAAAGTCCAAACCCACACATTTGGCTTAAGGTTCATAAAGATATGAAGTCCCATGGGAACCATTGCTAGTGGAAATTTATCCTTTTACATTTGTAAAAGTCATTCATTTGAATTGAGAGAATCTTTGTAGTCACCTACCAAAAACTCGTGGACTTGTTAGTTAGAAAAGCATCTACCTCATTGAGGGAATATTTTCGAGATTGAAGGATCACTTTTAGAGAGAGCCAAAAGTTGAATTCAAATTCAAAATTTGAATACAACACTTATATAAAGTCACTTGAAAAAGTCGCAGGTAGTAGCTTCATTATCCAAGCTCTCCATTACCATTTTTGTATGTATGTAAGGTCTACATTGTAGCCTACACTAATCTCCATCATAAGGCTATGATTATCAAGCCTATTAATACATTATATCTACATTGTTCATTAATACATTATATCTACATTGTTCATCTATGATCTCTCTGTTATAGTCATTCTTAACTGTCAACTTGTGCTGCTCATATCTCACTCAATTCTCCACCAATTTCAATGATCTATAGCTTCTTGGAATCAGCTCCAAGTTATCTATATGTTGACAAAGTCTGAAGCAAATCCATTCAGCCAATTTGAAGAAAAGTGCATCGAAGCACTTACTGTTTAAACTCTGTAGAGGTCCTAAAAAATCAGGGGTAATGATTAATTTGTTAAATTGATTGCTCTATGTATAGTGGATCATTTCAAGTGATTTCACTTGGAATCATTAGATTACTAAGCTAATTAGATACCTCTAAAAGGAATTTTTCCAATTCTTATTGTACTGGTAGCACTGAGCATTAGAAGCAGCAGGTGTATGATAAAAAAATAGAAGGTTTTTATTGACCCTTCTATTTAGAAGTAGTCTGTTTTGATTCAATCTTTTCATACATCATTTCCAAAGTACATAGGCACTTGTATGGTGTCTTTGGAAAGCTAAGAGGGCCCACATATGAACTCTAAAGTCACAAAGGGCTGGTACTAAGCAGGATTTGGTAGTACCTACTCATCACTTGGAGTGTCCATCCATCTATCCTAACAGGGAGCACCCAGGCCATATGAGCAGGGAGGATATGGACAACCACAACCTGTGTTAGGACAACAACCATCCCATCCCCAGAATTTAGTGCCAGTCAAATACACTCAACTAGAGGAAAATTTGGAAAGAGTTGTAGTACTAGCTATTCCTTTAGCTAGTGCAAAAATGACAAATTAGGGATATGAGTAGACCCCTAGAGAATATTATCCTTACAACACCAATATGATAGAATACGACGAGACATACAAGCAACAATACTACGGTTATGAAGGGTACAAAAATTCTTATGGATCGGAATATGCAAACCTGATGTATACCACACCTAAAGCACAAATCCCAATGAGATCACCCCCTAGACTTCTTGCACCAAGAGGACCATGCTATCGATGTAGTGGAGATCACTTCATACGAGAATGTACATTGCCTTACAATCCACCACCCCCTAGAGATCCAAACATGAGACGGGGAGACATGTCTAAGATGTTTCTGGAGGTCTGCTCCCTCAACTTTAATCTCTTGAATACAGATAAAATCAGGGTTTAAACTAATGTCACGAAGCCATTGGCCGTTGATGGTCACTCTTGAGAGGTCAATCAACCCCCTAGTGTTTAAGGAGATGATGATCATTGTCGTATGTTACCCTCTTTGCGGGAGGGGGGCTTTGTTGGAAAAGATGGATGGATCCTTCAGAAGATTAAGTAGGTGCTGCTAATCCTGCTTTGCACCAGCCCTCAGTGACTCCAGATATGATTAGTAGACACCATTAGCTTCCAAATGATACCAATAAATGCTATATATACTTTGGAAAAGGTTTGAGTAATGACTAGATCAAAACAGATGACTTTGTGAATCACAAAGCTAGAAACCTTTCTATTTTGGTGTTGATACCTGCTGAGTCTTTCACTCAGTATGACCAGTACACTTACAATTGGCAAAATTCCTTCTAGAGGTATTCTATTAGCTTAGTAAGCTACCATTTGCAAGTGGAATCATTCAAAATGATAAACTATACTAGGAGAAATAACTTTAGCAATTTTATGGTCTCTCCGACTTTTTAGGAAGTATGCAGACAAATACCAGTGAGCACTTCGACGGCAATTTCTCAAGATTGGCTGAACCAAGTTGCTTCAAACTTTGTACGATTGTAGTATGCTTTGAGCTGGATCCACCAAGCTTTGAATCACTTGATTTGGTGAAGTAGGCACTGAAATATGCCTCTTTGAAGTTGACAGACTTTGGAGTGATCAAATAGAGAACAGAGAGATGATATATGTAAATGTATCTATTAATTCACATTGGTTTACAAAACTCATTGGCATGCCAAGCATTGCCTAATGAGGTAGAGATCAAACTCATTGGAGTGATCAAACAAAGAACACAGAGATGATATATGTAAATGTATCTATTAATTCACATTGGTTTACAAAACTCATTGGCATGCCAAGCATTGCCTAATGAGGTAGAGATGTGTGAGCTATGGTGTAGCTCTCTCACACACTCAATGATAGCAGAAATGAAGCTCGGGAGGACTCTATATCCCGCGACTTATTGATCACCTTTTTATTCATGATAACTAAGAATTTGAATTCAAATTCAAATCCTTGACTCCCTTCAATCAAGCATCTAAAAGTATGGAGATATTCTCTCAATCATGTAATCTACTTTTTTCTCGAATCCATCAAGTAGGTGTGACGTAAAGAAATGTCAAGTCTTTTAGACTTTTACAAGGAGTAAAATGGTAAGAACTTATAAGCATAAGTTCCTATGGTCCTTCCTTCAAGTGGTGTCTTCATGAAGTAATCCAAGCCAAATTGTGAAGGCTTGAATTGCACCAACAGCTCCCCCTCAAGCCAAACACTTTGGCTTAAGTCTTCATCTTCAATCTTCAATCACATCCTGCAATCCAATCATGGATTTGAATCTGCATAATTTGTTTCCATCCAAAGCTTTAGGTAAATCTGCACATTGCATATTAGTAGACACATAGGTCAACTGAATGTCCTTGCTTAGCAACTTCTCTCTCACATAGTGGTAATGAACCTCTATGTGTTTTGTTCTAGCATGATATATTGGATTAGCTGCAAGGTGAAGAGAGCTTGTGTTGTCTCCAAAGATAATTGGGGGCCTAGTGTATAGGCCTAGCTCTGTATACAAAAGCTTTAACCAAATAGCTTCTTGAGTGGCATTGCCTAGCCCTCTATACTCTGCTTCAGTGGATGACAATGCCACTGTTGGTTGTTTCTTGGCTGACCAAGAAATAGGTTTATCACCTGCAAAAGATAAGTATCCTGATGTGCTCCTCCTATCATCCTTGCATCTTGCCCAATCTGCATCTGAATACACTTTAATATCAATATCTGATGTATAAGGAAAGTACAAACCATGGTTCTGAGTTCCCTTTAGATACTTCAAGATCTTCTTTGCAGCCTCAAGGTGAGGTACCCTTGGTTTGTGCATGAATTGGCTTAGCACACTCACACCATATGCTATATCAATTCTGGTTAGGGTTGCATAATTCAAACTACCCACAATACTCTGATAACCTGTAATATCTTGTACTTCATCACCTTCATGAGCACTTAGCTTTAGGTTGACCTCCATTGGAGTGCTTGCTACCTTAGCATCCTGCAAGCCAAACTTCTTTAACATGTCCTGCACATACTTCTTCTGAGTGATATATATACCTGAATTAGTATAAACCAATTCAAGTCCTAGAAAATACTTCAATAATCCAAGATCATTGATCTTGAACTCTTTCATCATCTGGTTTTTTATGCTTCTGATTCCTTGGACATCATTACCTTTAATGATGATATCATCAACATAAACACAGAGATAGATTACCTCTGAATTGCTCCTTTTGATAAATAATGAAGTATCTGCCTTGCTCATAGTAAACCCTTGGTCTTGCAGGTATGTTGTCAGCCTATAGTTCCATGCCCTAGGTGCGTGCTTCAATCCATATAGAGCCTTCTTCAATTTACAAACATAATTTATCTTCTTGGGATCTTCATAGCCAGGTGGTTGTGACATGTATACTTCTTCAGATATCCATCCATTCAAGAAAGCATTCTTGACATCTAATTGGTACATGTTCCAATTTTCGGATGCAGATACACTCACCAATAATCTGATTGTTGGCATCTTAGCCACAGGAGAAAATGTCTCCTCATAATCAATGCCTTGGGTTTGTGCAAAACCCTTGGCTACCAACCTAGCTTTGTACCTGTTGATTGTACCATCAGAGTTCCTCTTTAGTTTATAAATCCATCTGGATCCTATCACCTTCATAGAGTCCTTCTTGGGTACCAAGTCCCATGTGTCACTCTCCTTGAGAGCTTCTATTTCTTCATCCATAGCTCCTTTCCACTCTGGTTTGGTGATTGCTTCTTCATAGGAACCTGGTTCTTCACTTAACAAGTCCTTTGCAAGATAAATTGAATGCTTAGTGACAAGAGATGTATCATACCCATATCTGATAGGCTTCTTACTTTCTCTCTGAGATCTCCTTATTGCTTGAGTTGAAGATTCTGGTATATCCTCAAGATTCTTCATCTTCATCTTGCCCTTGGACTTCCATGCCTTGAATTCTTCAAGATTGATTGTGTCATCATCTTCTGAACTTGAGTCTTCCTTCTGGATTGGTTCCTCACTTGAGAGTTTTGGAAACTCCTTTTCCAAATCATAGGGTAGACTAACCTTCCTGCATTCATTCTCATACCATGAGTCATTCTCATCAAAGATGACATCTCTGCTTACCTTGTAGAATCTGTACCCTTTTTTATTTAAGTCATAACCAATGAAAATACATTTTTCTGCTTTAGGGTCTAGCTTTCCCCTTACCTGTGAGGGAATATGCACATATGCTACACAACCAAAAATTTTGCAATGATCCAATGATGGTCTCTTACCATGCCAAGCTTCATAAGGTGTCATTCCATCAAGTGACTTTGATGGCAACCTGTTTATGAGATAGATGGCAGTAGATACACTCTCTGCCCAAAGATAATTTGGCAACTTCTTTTCATTAAGCATGGACCTAGCTGTTTCAACAATAAGCCTATTCCTTCTTTCAGCTACCCCATTTTGTTCAGGTGAGTACCTTGTGGTTATCTCCCTTTTGATGCCTCTTTCCTGCAAGAAGTCCTCAAACTCATTTGAGAAGTATTCACCTCCTCCATCTGACCTTAGCTTCTTCAAGTTCCTTCCTGTTTGATTTTCAACTAGTGCAAGATATTTTTTGAAACAATTAAATACTTCATCCTTGTGCTTCATAAAGTATAACACAGTCCATCTGCTATAATCATCAATGAAAGACACATAGTACCTTGATCCTAAAATGGAGGGATCCTTGCTAGGTCCCCAAACATCTGTGTGCACCAAGTCTAGATAGTCTTCATGCATAAAACCTTTCCTTAAGTAGGGCAATCTGTGAGACTTACCAAACTGACAAGCACCACATTTGTAGATCATGTGTTGCTTGGATACATTAGGTATCCCAAGCACACATTGATCCCTGCACATTTGCTTTAAGGTCCTTTCACCTATGTGACCTAATCTCTTGTGCCATATTTCTAATTCTGAAAGTGTTTGATCATTGTAATTGTATAAAGCAATGTTTTTGGTGTCTTCTAGCTCAAAAGTAAATAATCTACCTGATTTTTCTCCCTTGGCTATCCTTTTGAATCCATGTCTTGGGTCCTCCACATATGCTCCATGTTGAGTGAACCTGACCTGCAAACCTTTCTCCACAATCTGACCAACACTCATTAAGTTTTTGGTAATGGTTGGTGCATAAAGTACCCTGCTCAATAGGTTCTGATTACCATCACAAGTTTTTACATTTCCAATCTTTACTACAGAATGCTTAGTATCATCACCTGTCTGTACTTGATGTTTGCCCTTGGGTTCTTCAAGATCAGAGAGTAGTGCCACATTGCCAGCTACATGATTAGAACACCCTGAATCAATATAAAACAGATGATCATCATTGATACCTGACTTGGAAGTCATATTCATGATCAATAGGGAGTCATCTTGCTCCTCTGTGTAGTTGTTGTAGTCTTTCCTATTTCTGACTCCTCCTTGGTAGTTACCACTATGGTTGTTGTTGTAATTGTTGTTGTAGTTATTGTTGTAGCCATTGTAGCCTTGGTGTTGGTTGAACCTTCCTCTGCCTTGAGAGTATCCACCTCTTTGATAGCCTCTTCCTCTCTGATTTTTGTAGTTTCTGTAGCACTCATCTGTGGTGTGGTTAGACAATCCACAAATATTGCATGGTGATGAATTGTAGGGTCTCCCCCTACCTTGCTTACCTCCTCTGCCCCTGCCTCTTGAAGATCTACCTCTCCCTGCATAGTTGGCTTGGGAGGTAGAACCTTCATCTTCTTGCTTTTTACCTTTACCTTTGTCTTTAATCTTTTTATCAGTATATAGAGCAGAAGGAGTGTTACCTTTAGATGTATCTCCAACCTTTGTGAACTTTGCTTCATGTGTAAATAGTTGGCCCATCAGAGTTGTGAGATCTGGGGTATGTATGTCCATGTAGAGATCCATTGCAGTGGTGAAGCTTTCCCACTTATCATCTGCCTTTAGTCCATTTGTTACTTGCCTTACTATTTGTTCCTCTTCAATCTCCTCTCCTATGCTTGCTAATTGGTCTGCCACATCCTTTATCTTCGTCACAAATTCTGAGACTGATTGCTTTGGTTGCTTCCTAAGGGTTGTGAATTCAATCCACAATTGATTCTTCCTAGCCCTTGTATTAGATGAAAAGTATGATGACAAGGTTTCCCAAGTTTCTTGGGAAGTCTTACAATTCCTGATGTGAGGTAAAAGGAAATCAGATATAGAGTTAAGAAGATAAGACCTTGTCAATGCATCTTTTGCACACCATGTATTAAGCCTTTCTTGTTCTTCCTTGGTGGGTAGACCCCATGCTTTGAATGAGGGCAATTCCTCATCTCCTGAGATGAATCCAAATAGACTTCTTCCTTGTAGATAGGTCTTCATCCTCAGAGACCAAGCTTGATAATTGTTCTTGTCCAATTTATCAATGAATGAAGGAAAACAATCTCCCATGTTACCTTGTTAGCTCTGATACCACTGTTGGGAAAGATGGATGGATCCTTCAGAAGATTAAGTAGGTGCTGCTAATCCTGCTTTGCACCAGCCCTCAGTGAATCTAGGTATGATTAGTAGACACCCTTAGCTTCCAAATGATACCAAGAAATTCTATATATACTTTGGAAAAGGTTTGAGTAATGACTAGATCAAAACAGATGACTTTGTGAATCACAAAGCTAGAAACCTTTCTATTTTGGTGTTGATACCTGCTGAGTCTTTCACTCAGTATGACCAGTACACTTACAATTGGCAAAATTCCTTCTAGAGGTATTCTATTAGCTTAGTAAGCTACCATTTGCAAGTGGAATCATTCAAAATGATAAACTATACTAGGAGAAATAACTTTAGCAATTTTATGGTCTCTCCGACTTTTTAGGAAGTATGCAGACAAATACCAATGAGCACTTCGACGGCGATTTCTCAAGATTGGCTGAACCAAGTTGCTTCAAACTTTGTATGATTGTAGTATGCTTTGAGCTGGATCCACCAAGCTTTGAATCACTTGATTTGGTGAAGTAGGCACTGAAATATGCCTCTTTGAAGTTGACAGACTTTGGAGTGATCAAACAGAGAACACAGAGATGATATATGTAAATGTATCTATTAATTCACATTGGTTTACAAAACTCCTTGGCATGCCAAGCATTGCCTAATGAGGTAGAGATCAAACTCATTGGAGTGATCAAACAGAGAACACAAAGATGATATATGTAAATGTATCTATTAATTCACATTGGTTTACAAAACTCATTGGCATGCCAAGCATTGCCTAATGAGGTAGAGATGTGTGAGCTATGGTGTAGCTCTCTCACACACTCAATGATAGCAGAAATGAAGCTCGAGAGGACTCTATATCCCGTGACTTCTTGATCACCTTTTTATTCATGATAACTAAGAATTTGAATTCAAATTCAAATCCTTGACTCCCTTCAATCAAGCATCTAAAAGTATGGAGATATTCTCTCAATCATGTAATCTACTTTTTTCTCGAATCCATCAAGTAGGTGTGACATAAAGAAATGTCAAGTCTTTTAGACTTTTACAAGGAGTAAAATGGTAAGAACTTATAAGCATAAGTTCCTATGGTCCTTCCTTCAAGTGGTGTCTTCATGAAGTAATCCAAGCCAAATTGTGAAGGCTTGAATTGCACCAACAGGCTTATCCTTTCTTCTCTTGGGTTCATCTTTCTTTTTCGCTAGGAGGGGGTCCCAACTTAGCAATTTGTTCTTAAGGGGGCTTTTCCAGGGTAACTCAATAGGTTGTTTACCATTGCGGAAGGCCTCTAGTTGTAATGAGTGGGAAATTGATTCCCGAACAGTTGATCCAGTGATGGAACTTTCACTATCCATATTGTCTTCATTACTACTGGTAAAGCCATCTTCTTTGCTTGTAGTGTAGCCCTCCTGATTGGTTTCTTTGTTGTCAGGGATCTCTAGGGCTTTGTTGCTAGTGTCCAACTCAAACTGGTACCTACCTGGGTAATCAAGTTCATTAATCTCCTTTTATAGATTGCAATACAAGTTGTTTGGGGGGTATCTGGAATGCGGTTCCTCTCAGAGGTCACCTTAGGACTTCTTTTCCTTCTTCTTCTAAATTCCATGAACCCATCTGAGTTGGTTTCTAGGTTTGGGTAGGCCTTAACTTCCTCTTCATTTGCCGGGCGATTCAGAGACCCATTATTTGCTTGGATTTTTCTGGGTGCTTCTTGTCTTTGATTGCTTTTTTGTCTCAGTGGGCAATCTTTAATCCTATGGCCTTGTTGACCACACCAAAAACACATGTTAGGTAGGTTTTTGTAATCAACATCTTGTTCCCAGACATCCCCTTCACCTAGGTCCACTTTGATCTTTGTTGGAAGCGGCATGCTCAGGTCAGCCTCGACACAAATTCGAGGGTGACACCGAGCGTTGAAACAGTGTCTTGCACCTTCATAGATGAGACCACCAACATCCTCTCGCGAAGCCAAGGGCTTACCGATTGGAGATACAATGTCCCACATGAAGTTGTACAAGAAGTACGGCAGGTTAGTGAGCTCTACCTAGAGAGGGTAACAAATAGATTTTGATTTGTCGGGAGTAAAATTGGGAGACCATTTGAATAGGCATATGGTCACCCACCCGAGTTGCCATGTTCTAACATTGAGGGCCTAGAAAGCCATATCTTGATTCTCAAAAACTAACAACGTATGGCTAGCCGGTAAGAATTGACACTTGCTGACAATCAATCCATGGTGGAACCACTCTTTATGAAGCCACTAGCGCACGGATTCGAGCGAAGGTCTAGGGCTAAACATTTGTCCAACGGGGCAAACTTTCTTGAGCTCTTCTTGCTTTGATAGAATTGCTACTCTGTTAAGAGAGACCAAGGGAGGCTCAACCCCCTTGAAAGCCCCATGAGGAGCACAAGATCCCCCCTCCAAGATAGGGGCCAGGTCGCCAATCACCCCCTGGGTCGGTTCCAGGCTGCTTATCATGAGGGAGGGGGCTACCGATGCCATGATAGGGTCCCAGAAACGCACTCCGAAGAAAAGAATCCACTATCCCAAATAAGTTTCCGCGACAGCAAACACAAAGGAGCTTGACAAGGCTTAGCAAAGGTTGAACTATGAGCTGAGACTTTAAGCTTTGATTTTAAAAATTATAAATATATTTTTCCTAAACGCACGAGCTTCAACGAAGAGTCCTAAGGGAAGCCCCTTAAAGCCCACTGCGTCCACGCGAAGAGGGAACGAGCCAAAGAAGGAGTCGTAGATAAAGTCTTTTATAATTTGTGAAGCAGAAGAAGCAATAAAGTATCAGTCCTTGCAGTAATCTCATGATTGCCAAGCGAAAGTTGCTGTCCGTCGGATGCTGTCATCCCAAAATCAATTTTGTCTCGCAATGCGATGCTGTGAAGCTGAATAACTTTGCGTATGTATATGCCAAGTATAGAGCTGTTCGAAAACACAAATCTCGTCTAGCTATTTCTTTCTTCACCAAAGTCTCAAGCATTAACTCATGTTGTTTCAAATGCATCGACTTATGACCTCCAAGAAATACAAGGAGTAGTTCCTAATTATGTCAAAGCTATTCATTTAACGTGAAAAGACAATGGGATTAAAGGAAATGGCTATCCGAGTTTAGTAAAACATTTGCACATGTTTGCTTCACATTTATCATAAAATGCTTCACTATTGCAATAACACATCAGTTTGACTTATAATCGGTTGTACAAAGGGTTCGGTCCCATGCCAATGTTGAGAGAGTTACATTATTGAAGGTAGCTGTTCTTGCCCACATCAATATGCATAGAATATATTTAACAACTTCGAAGAAATTTATACAAGTGTGGGGCCCCATGAAGTTTTCTTTTAAACTAAGGATTGAGAAAAGTGAACAAAATCATGCACATTTGTGGGCTAAGGGTAAGAAAAGCTTGCCAAAACAAGAAATCTAGTTAAATTTAGTTGCCAACAAACATCTTTCCTCGGCCTTCATAGGACCATTCAAGGACATTCACGAATGAAATGGTCACCTTGACATTTAAAACATGTTCCTCTAGGGGCCTGTGGTCTCATTTGTCTCGATTGGGGCCTAGGGTTAGAATTCATATACATAACATTAGAGTATTCTGGCTCCCGATTTGGTTCCATAGGTAATGCCTCATATTGATACGGATAAGTCTCACTATGCTTGGGTGAATCTGTGTAATAAGCTCGTGGATTATTGTCACTCTAGCACAATGGAAAGCACCAACATGAGGAGATCCCCCTCATAAATGTCAATCCACGGAGATGTGAGGACTGGTATGAAGACCATGAGCAAGTGAAGACACAAGTGCATGAGTGAGAAGCACACAAGCATGCACACACATACACACACACACGTTCACACACAACAAGAATAAGAGGGGAACAATGGAAAGCTTTATATTAGAAAAGAACTCTCTTACAAAAGCTTCAATCTCCAACAAGCTAACCTCGACTGAGTAACCCCCAAAAATGAGCTCTCTAGCTCTTATTATAGTTTTTTTACTAATTTTGGCCCTGTTTAGACCTACTGTTTGACCTAATTAAAAATCAGGTTCTAGGGCTTATTTGAGGGCTCAAACAGAGTCCAAAAATTATGAAAATTGGTATGTACGTAGTTCCAATACTCCTTAAGCTCAAGGACTCCTTCGCTTGAACAACATGGAGTTTCAAAAATGTGATGGTATTTGCAATGGTTTTTAATGATCAAAATCAATATTTTATAGGGATTTCTTCTAAAAAATTGACATGTACTTCTTGGAGCTCCCTACATGCTCCCTCTTCTTGTATGTGTGCTTCTTCAATGCTATTCCCATGCTTCATGCTTGACCTTGGGTGCTAACACTCCCCCCTCTTGAGTCTATCATCCTTGACAGACCCTTGTTGGAATGGGTGTTCCATGTAGTACCTTGAGAGTTAGTATCCATCATGTATCAACAAGAGGAGTTTGTCTTCCACATGTAGCTGGGTCGGTTGTCCTATTCTTCATTTTTTCATGTCTAGCCTTTGCAAGTTTTATTCCCTTTGTATGTACTTCTTCCTTGGATTCTAGCATGATGGTGTATTTGTGAGCTTCCGAAAATTACTAGTTGCTCAAAAGAGGTTGTCAATTTTGATGTTGAGCAACTGTCAGTCGTGGATTTCTTCCTTGTGATTGTTGTTGTAACCTTGATGTCCTCTAGATCTTTCAATCATGGGTTTCACAATTATCCTGCCAAGTACTTGTGACCCATAATAGATGATGGGTAAGTGTGTTAGTGCATGGGTTGAAGAAAATATGAGCCTTGTGCATGACCTTGTAATGTGTCCCTATCCATGCTTACTTGGGGAATGCATTGTATAAAGTATGGTGCAAAAAATTGGGTCTTGAGCTAAGTGCTCAAGGGTATGCTGACAAAGAGGTTTCCTAATCTATTATGGTGATAGTGTTGTCGAATTAGGCGATTCTTACCATGGTGGGAGGTCGATCGATGTTCATTTCTTCATGTTGTACTCCTTTCATGGTGATTGACCATTAGCTTGTCTCTCCTTGTTGATGAATGTCCTTGTTGATGGTTCACTGATGAGATTCTTTGAGCAAATGGTACCATTTCTTCTTCTCCCCCTTTTTTTGTGGAACAATGTTATAAAACAAGAAGAAAGAGGTTAGTAGCAATACAATATTTTACATATGTCAAATGTGTCTCATGTGCCTAGGATGATTAATTGTGTCTATGCATGATCGTGTAATGTGGCCCTATATTAATGCATACTCTTGAAATGCATGATCTGAATGGTGCAAAAGACATCGTTATGCCCAAGGCACATGTTTGTCATGTGTTGCGGCTTTTGATGTTACTTGTAGACTTGATGCAATCTTTGTTTGGAGGTATCCATTGGATCTTGAAATGATGCAATTGATCCATGATTGAATGACAATGGATCATTCCTCCTTATAGGGATCCATTTTAGAACAATGTTCGGTTGTGTATAGATCACTTTTGGCCTCTGCATCTTCCGATGGTTTCTAACATTTTGTATCCCTCATGATTGGCCTTTTGGTTCTATGTGGGCTACTATTGCCTTTGGCTTTCTAACCCATACCTTGGATGCTTTTCTTCTTACTATTGTTGAAGAAGTGAATTGATCTTCTTTTGATCTCTGTGCTTGGTTCTGACCCGTGTTTCTCCTTGGATTCTTTGTTAAGACTTTTCTCATGAGGGAGAGCATTGGGTTTTGTACATGTAAGTGTGCCTTGGGTACCCACATGTGTAATCGCCTATCTTGAGTTGCACCTAATTTCTCAGGCACCCAATCTTATGAGATACCTTGTGGTTGAGCTTTTCCTAGTTGCTTAGTTCTTCTTTTGGCATGGTTGGCTTGCTTGGATGGGAAGCAGTGTGGCAAAGCTAGTGGTTGCTCTCCTTTTTGTACCCAGATCTGCTTCATGCCCATAACTACTTTCTTATTCAATGTTTTTTTTTCTATTTGATATAGCAGTTGCCTTGTACTGTTTTGCTTGCCTCTCTGGTTGAATTGTTGAGAGTATTTTAGTCTTTGAAAAAGAGGAGAGGTTCACTTGCCTTTGAGACTATCCTTCCATGATTGAGTCCTTCTGGATCATAGAGCTTTTGACACATACAACATCTTCTTTGCTAAGATTAATCCTTGAAGAACTAAGAGGATGTGTGACATCTGGATTATTGAGCATGCAATTCTCTAATTCTAATGTAATGCATTGTTTATGTATGCAAACTTGAAGAAGTTGACTTCTTATGTTTAAGTTGACTGCATGGTCATAGATCCAGTCTTGACCCAAGACAAGTGGTTCTGTAAGGTCCTCATCTTGAAACACTAGCATTTTGACTCTCATTGGGATGTCTTGAAGGTAAATGGGAAGCTCCACCTTGCCCAAACAAGGGGTTTCTACACTTCCAAATCCTATGATATAGGCTTCTATGGGATTGATGTTCAATTGTAGATCTTGGTAGTATGAAAATCTAACTGCACTAGTTGCTTCACCTGAGTCAATCAATGCTCTCATAGACCTTACACTCTTCCCTTGTCCTACCTCTATGGTCACAAAGGGACGTCGGTCGATTATTCAAGAAGCAAGTACACTCGATGTTTGGCACATGGCCATGTGATATTGTGGGGCTTCAGGATTGACATCTAGGCCTAGACACCTTAACGTATTTTTTCTAATGTGCTCTCTAGCCTCTCCTTGTGCTTCTTCTCTAACCCTCAACTCTTCATCTTTTTGCTTCTTAGCAATGTTGAGTCTCATTAGTGTATCCTCTATAAGAGTTTCTTGATATAGCTTGACTCAACATCCACTAATATAGCTTGGCAAGATGTCACCTTCTAGAGTGACCAATTGAACCACACCACTAGTGGAACTTCTATTAATGATCATGGGTCCATATCCTCATTTTTCTAATTTATGGGCATGCTGCTTTAATGCATAAACCAACACTAGGTCTCCCTCTTTCAATCCTTTATCCTTGATGTGTGCATCAAAGTATGCCTTTTGTCTTTTCTTTGCAGCGTAGATGCCTGCTACTGCTTGTAGCCTCATCTCACCTAAGCGTTCTAGATCAAATATCCTAGAGGACACCTCATGTCCATTCCACTCGTGCTCTTGTGCTACTTTTAAAGTCAGGATCAAGAAGTCTAATGGTAACACAACATTCTATCCAAAGACCATCTGAAATGGGTGGCATTGAGTACCATTTTGTAGGCAACTTAGTAAGCCCAATAAACATGATGAAGTTGTTTATCCCAATTAGAGCGTCTATTATTTACCAATTTTGTCAATACATTACATAGGATCTTATTTGTGCTCTTGGCTTGTCCGTTAGCTTGTGAATGATAGGGGACATACTTCTTATGTATCACCAGTAATCCTTGGAGAAGGTTTTCAATGACTTCATTCAAGAAGTATGTGCCTCTATCACTTACTTACTCTATTGGTAACCCATATCTAGTGAACATGTTCTCAAATAAGAACTTAGCCATTGTTTGAGCATCGCTCTTTGTCATGGCTTTTACTTCTACCCACTCAATTAGGTAATCTGTGGCTACCATAATGTACTTTGCATGGGAATTTCTAGCAGGGGGGTTAATGGGACCTACAAAGTCTATACCCCACTCTGAGAATGCATGTCCTCCATCATTGGCCTCAAAGGCATCTCATCTTTTCTTATCGGATATTGTGCACATTGGCATGTGTCACATTTCTTCACATAGTTATGTGCATCCATATGAAGGGTGGGCCACCAAAGGATTGAGAATAGAATGTTCTTAATTATTCGATCTGGCCCAAAGTGTCCACTTGCACCACAATTATGTGCAGTTTCTAAGATTTTCAAGGAGTCTGATTCATGAATGCACAATCATAAGTAACCATCTTTGCTTTTTGGGTATAGGTTGTCTCCTACTAAAGCGTAATCCTGAGCCTCTTGCTCCATGCTTCATTTTCTTGCTAGAATAGCCTCATTGGGTAGTCTTCTCGATCTCATAAACTCTACCAATGGAAGACTCCATTTTGGAACTAATGATATGTGATAAAGGGTAGCATGCTCGACTAGGGGTTTCTCTTGGCACATTGGACAATTCTTAATCCACTCATGTATTTATCTATCCATACTAGGCCAATACATTGCGAAACGTTTCAAATTTTGCAATGTTTGTTGTTTAGAATAGTGACTTCCTAGCAATCCTTCATGGGCTTTTTGCAACCAACTGTTATGTTCATCCTCCTCGACACAACAAGATAATACACCTTCTGTATCTTGTTTGTACATACTTCCTACCAATATTGAATATTTTTGTGATTTCATAATTTCATATTTGTTTTTTTTCACATTCTTATTTGTGGGTATGAAAGTTAGGATAGGTACCACCTTATTTGCCTGTTTAGGAACAAATTCTAAATTGAGCAGATAAGCATTGGGTAGTTCATTAGACACCCCTTGTGGTGACTCTCTTGAAGTGATACAAGAAAGGTGATCCGCCCTACGGTGTGTCTTACCTTTCCTAACCACCACTTCAAAGTCATATTTCATCATAAGAGGAACCATCTTACTAAGCATCATGTATTGCAAGGTTTATTGACCAAATATAATAAATCTTGATGATACATTAAAAAATTGAACTTGTTGGCCAGCGTCTAAACTTCTTCATGGCATATACCATGCCTAAGCCTTGTCTCTCGGTTGCCGTTCAACTATGTTTAATTGTCTCCTAGCATACGCTATAAGTAAATCTAGATTTCCTTCACCTATGGGTTGTGCTAGCACACATCTTATTGCATAATTGGATGCATCTACATGGACATGGAATGGTTTATTCCAATCAAGAGTGGTCAGTACTGGTGCTGTGCACAAACATCTCTTTAGCTCATTGAAGGAATTTTTGCATTCGTCATTCCACTCAAAATTTGTCAACAGAGCATAAAGAGGTTAGCTATGATTGCATACATGTGGACAAACATGTGGTAGTATCCACAATGACCCATAAAGGCTTGTACCTCTTTAACATTCCTTGGCCTCAACTCCACCATGGCTCTTATTTTGTTCTCATCTATTGATATTCCATTCTTAGAAACAATATGACATAAGATCCTAACTTGACATACCATGAACACACACTTTTTTGGGTTTAGACAAACTTGATATTCTCTACACTTGTTGAAGATCTATCTGAGCTCTAGAATGTGGTGTTTTCTTTCCTGGGATTGAGCACATAAATCGTCCACATATACTTCTAAGCTCTTTCGTAAGAACTCTTTGAAGACATTAAACCTAAGCCTTTGGAATGTTGTAGGTGCATTGGTGAGCCCAAATGGCATCACAAAATATGCAAAGATCCCCCACTCTGTGGTGAAGGCCATTTTGTTTAGATCTTCTGGGGCAATGGCTACTTGGTTGTAACCTGAAAATCCATCACGGAAGCTATCAACATCCTTTCCTACAACATGCTCCAATAAATTTTTGGTGATTGGAAGTGGATAGCTATCTCTTATCATAGCAGCATTAATTTTTTTAAGGTTAATACACACTTGCAACTTTTAGTTCTTCTTGGGCACCACTATGATGGGGAACACCCATTTAGTATGCTCAATCTCATAAATAAATCTAGCTTCAATCAGTCTGTTGATGTCTTCTTTTATTTTGGATGCATAAGTCTCATTATATGCATAGGGCTTCTATTTGGTGGGCTTGGCATTAGCCGACATGGGGATTGTATGAGAGCATATTTCCAGATCTACTCCCTTCAAGTCTCTATATATATGTCCACACAAACACATCCCTATATTCCCTTAATAAAGCTACAAGCTCTACTTCTTCTTCTGCAATTAGGTCTTTGCCTATGTACGTACATTGCTCTCTGTTCTCTTCGGTGGTTACTACAATTTTTTTGGTCTTTTCTTTATTATCATATGCTTCTCCTATGATGGTGTCACTCTAGCACAATGGTGAGTACCAACGTGACAAGATACACCTCATAAATGTCAATCCGTGGAGACGTGAGGATCGGTATGAAGACCGTGAGCAAGTGATGGCACAAGTGCATGAGTGAAAGCATACAAGCATGCACACACATACACACACACATGCACAAAGTAAGAGCAAAGAGTGGAACAATGGAAGGACTTCAATTACAAAAGAACTCTCTTACAAAGCTCAAATCTACAACAAGCTAACCTCAAAAATGAGCTCTCTAGCCCTTTTTATAGTTTTTTGAGTAGTTTTGGCCTTGTCCAGACCTAGTGTCTGGCCTATTTAAAAATTAGGTTCTAGGGCTTATTTGGGGGCTCAAACAGAGTCTAAAAACTATGAAAATTGGTAGGATGATACTTCCAATAATCTTCAAGCTCAAGGACTCCTTGGCTTGGAGTTGAAAAAATGAAAAATGTATTTACAATGGTTTTTGGTGATAAAAATCACTATTTTTATAGGGATTTCCTCTAAAAATTTGACATGTGCTTGTTGGAGCTCCCTGCATGCTCCTTCTTCTTGTGTGTCCACTTCCTTGATGTGCTTCTATGCTTGTGCTTGACCTTGACTGTCAACACTTCCCCCCTCTTGAGTCTGTTGTCCCTGATAGACCCTTGTTGTAGTGGTTGTTACATGTAGTACTTTGAGAGGTAGAGTTCCTCATGTCTCCACCAGAGCAGTCTGTTTTCCACCTCTAGCAGGGTTCATCCATAGCTTTTTCCCAATCTGCATTTCCAATTGCATCTTCAAAACAAGAAGGTTTATCATCTTTTATTACCTTTGTCATGTAGGCACAATGATGCTCCATGTAACTATCATATGTCAATCGTTGCACTAAATTATGCACCCTCCCAAATCTTCTTGGTCCTAGGTTACTTCTCCTTGTATCATCTACATGTGCCTTTCTTACTCTTGGAGTCTTCACAGAGGGCAATCCAACTTCCTCATCAAGATTCTTTTCTAAACTGCTTGAATCTCCATCAACATCTTCAAACCCTGCACATGTTTTATTACCAGCAGAAAGCTTTTCTTTACCTTTCTTGGATGTATTTGATGAATTTGCAAGACTGAAATTTCCACGCAATCTTCCACTCCATGGACTTGAGTTGGAACTATTGCTTGGTGATGCATCCGGTCCACTCATAACTTGAGATTCTGCACTTGACTTTTTAGCATTGTCTTTTTCATTTGGTTCAAGATTCAGTCCTTCTTTGGCATCTGCATAGAAGCTTCACATTTCATCAAATACCACATGTCTGCGCACCTTCACCTATCGTGTGAGTGGGTTATAACATTTATAACCCTTTTGCTCAAGGGAGTATCCAATGAAGACATATTTTTTTGCTTTTGGATCAAGTTTCATCCTCAATTCATCTAGAACATGTACATATGCAATACAGCCAAAAACTTTTAGATGTGATAAGTTTGGCTTTTTACCGGTAAACTTCTCTTTAGGTGTTTTTCATCTACAAGAGCATTCAGAGTTCTGTTCATGATATATATAGCAATATGAATAACTTCTGCCCAATACCAATGAGGCATATTCTTCTCAGCCATCAAGGCTCTTGCTATTTCTGCAATTTTTCTATTTTTGCATTCAGCAACACCATTCTGTTGTGGTGTGTACCTGCATGAAAACTGATGCGAAATTCCATGACTTTTTAGAGAATTATTGAACTCATTTGACATGTATTCACCTCGTCCATCAGATCTTAATGTCTAAATATACTTCCCTGTCTTCTTTTCCACCATAGCTTTAAAAATCTGGAAGTGAGTGAACACCTCACTCTTCTCTTTCATGAAATATACCCACACTTTTCGTGTATGGTCATCAGTGAAAGTAATATAAAACTTGCAACTGTGCATAGATGTGGTCTTTACACGACTCCAAACATCTATGTGTACTATTTCTAGTATGTTCTCACTAACATGCTTGTCATGTGGAAATGATGCTCTTGACTCTTTTCCAAATTGACATGCTGCACATAACTTTTGCATCTCGGCAACCTTGAAATTTGGTAGTCCATGGACAATCTCCTTGGACTGCATCAATTTCAACCTTTCCAAGTTTGCATGTCCAATCCATTTGTGCTAGATCTCTATATTAGCAATCACTCTTGCACCTTTTGCAAAGGCTGCATTCATTTCAATAATTTTAACATTTAAGGTGAACATCCTATCGACTTTTTTTCCTTTGGTAATCAATCTTCAATCTCGTTTGTATTCTTCCACATATAACCCTTCAGCATTGAACATGACTTGTAAACCTTGGTCAACCATTTGTCCAACAAAAACCAGATTCTTTGTTATATTTGGGACATGGAGCATATCAGCAAGATGTTTTACATTCCCATCCTCCATAGAAAATGCTATGTTTCATGTATGCTCGATAAGGTGTGATGTGTTATCACGTGTTTCAACATATCTAGGAACTCAAGATTTTTGCAAAGTACTAAACTATTCCGCATGACTAGTCATGTGATTTGAAGCACCTGCATCAACATACCAGACCTTATCATTCGATTTTGAAACACCAGCAGACATTGTATTCATCATGTGATGTTGAACCATGAACAACTTCTCAGAATCATTTGCATTTGTTAATGCATATTGGTTTTGCTCCCTTCTGTTATTTTGATTCTTCAACCTTCAATCACGTTCAAAGTGTCTTGGTTTACCACAATTCCAACATCCTTTACTGTCATTACTTGAATCATTTCTTTGGAAATTTCTACGACCTCTTTGCCTCCCCCTGCCTCGAAATTGTCCTCTTCCTCCTGCATGATTCTGTTGTTGACCTTCGTCTTGGTTACTGTCTTCTCTTCAACTTCTCAAACCTCTACCTCTACCTCTTCCTCTACCAGAGTAGAATAACTGCTTAGAACTAGGTTTTCCTTGGGAGTTTGAATCCTCACCAAGATTCTTTTCTTCAATACTCAACATAGATACCAGATCAACAAAATTTGGAATATTTTCCCTAGACTGTATAGAAGTTCTGAACTACGTATATGCAGCTCCTAAATCACGAAGGCACACTTCCACCTTATCATCATCATCTACGTTCACACCAATAGATGCAAGTGACTCACATATACTTTTGACTTTTAGGGTGTAGTCACTTACCAACATGCCTGTAGCTCAGTGATGAGTAGCACCTCCTTTAATGTCAATCCGGGAAGACATGAGGATGGTGTGAAGACCTCGAGCAAGTGAAGGCACAAATGTGTGAGTGAGAAGCACACTAACATGCACACACATACACCTATTGTCTTTCAAGCCAAACTGGTCAATGAAGTAGCTAGATGGCTTACAGAATATTATATTAATCACTTTGGCACCTACGAAGCACTACGAGATGCTTTTCTACAGCGATTCAGGCTAAAAAAGAATCCAGCCAAAGTTTTTGACTATCTATAGAACAACAGACAGAAGGCAAATCAAACCGTACAGGAGTATGCTACTCTCTAGAAATGCATTAAAATCAGAAGACATATATTTCCCCCCTCGATCAGAACGGAGGGTGCCCATTTTACATACTGACAAATTTTCAGCCAAAACCAAAAACTATTTGAACGACTTTGCCTTCAATGGATATACCCATGCATGCCTAGAAAAATCATCGATGAAAGTCAGGAAGTAAAGATAATTCCCAAAAGAAAATGTCTGCATAGGACCACAAACATCACTATGTACAAGTTGCAATTTCTGAGTAGCCCAAACTGAACCATCTTTTGGAAAGGATGAACGCTGCATTTTGCCCAAAATATAGCCTTCACAAACATGTTTTCCAGGTGCCTCAAGTTTGGGCAATGAGGACACCATTTCAGATTTCTGCAGGCATAGCAAACTAGCAAAATTCAGATGACCAAAGCGTGCATGCCAAAGCTTTGCATCTGACATAGCCTGAGAATCATTTACTGCACATGCCAAATCATTTACAGATCTTTCATAGTCTATGGGCTTATATAGCCCACGGCATAAAATGCTAGAAGCAATAATCACGTCGCCATTTGACAGATCATGAACTGTACACCTCTCATCAACAAATTTCACAACCAAGCCAATCTTGGCTAATGTAGAAACTGATTTTGATCCCTGGCACAAATAAAGCATCTGACAAAGTGAAAGAACTACCATCAGCAGTAGTCAAAATGATCTTACCAACTCCCATAACAGGATAAGAGGAGTTGTTGGCGCATGTAACAGTATTCCCTGTAGGGGCAGGCTCGAGTGAAGAGAAGAAACTACGCTGCGAGGTAATATGTTTGGTTGCCCCACTGTCAAAATACCAAACATCTGAGTCTACTACAGACATGCACTGATCATGAGAAGATGGGTCGAAATTGCAGACAGTAGTAAACGCCCATTCTTCTTCCTGCACAAGATTTGCAGACTCTATTTTTGGTGTAGAGGCCTCTGCAACGACCATTCCAGCCTCTTTCTTCTTTGCCTCTTTAGCAACCAGTTTTGGACAGTTCTTTATGATATGATCATTCCCTTTAAAGTACTTACAAAACAATTTCTGCTTTTTTGATTTCTTCTCATCTTTATCTTCCTTCTTTGAATATGCAGAATTAGCAGATTTCTGCTTACTAGTTGAAGAGCTCCATTTTCCTTTGCCCTTCTGACTAGCCACGAAAGCTTGATCTGCAACTCGCATAATGGACCTGTTTTGCTTGGACTGATCTTCCTGCAACATAACAGAGACTAACTCCTCAAATGATAAGGCATTTGGATTGCCTTTCATCATCAACCAAAGAGTAGAAGCAAAACTCTGATATGAATCAGGAAGACCATTCAGAACGGTCTGCACAAGTGAGCTATCTGGTATAACTTCATTAGCAGAAATCAAATGTTCAAGTCTTTGATCTTTGTTAGGAAACTGTCCATAAAATCACCTTCATTCATGTGCTCACTCTCTAACTATTTTCAGAGGTAAGCAACACGAGCCTCATTCCTAGCTTGGTACAATGTGGTAAGTGTATCCCAAGCATCCTTAGCTGTTTTGCAAGAGCGAATGTGAGGAACAATGGCATGTTTGAAAGACAAAGCTATCAATGCATGTGCCTGGGCATCTCTTCCATCCCAACGAATCTGCTCTGCAGTAGGTGCAACAGAAACAGCAGCACGAAGAGGAATCTGTGGAATATCATCTTCAACACCATCTTCGTCAGCTCCAGCACGTGTATTTGCAGTACATGTAGTTAGAGGTGTAATAGGATGTCTTTCAACACCCTGCACAATGTTCCACAATCCTTTTGCAACCAATACATGTTGCATCATATAAGCCCATAACGGGTAGTTGGTACCATCCAACTTATCCTCAACAACCAACATACGGAATACATCACTGCTTTCAACCATGGCCGGTGACTAAATTACCTTGATGCAAAAAATTGATTGTATCTCAAAAAGTTGAACAGAACTGCCTAGATGAATTCCACTAGACTTGTAGCAGACTTCGAGATGCTTATACTGGCGAACATAAACTGGTATATACCTTTGGCACAAAAAGATGAAATAGCCTGCACAAGCGGTGTGATAGTGCGTTCGGAGGCCGAAACGAGCTCAAATCGCGATTTTGGCACATAGAGCAAAGCCGTTTTGACCTTTGAAACACCCTGAGTATGCTCACCAAATTTCATGCGAATCTGAGACTGCAAACGGAGGAGTGTCGACGACGCCCTAGATGAAACGATGACCTGCTCTGATACCAATTGTTGGAGATAGATGTCTACGAAAGCATGCGAACATCACAAGGAAGAAGAAGAATCTTGGAGCACAACACACAAGACTGAATGTATTACTAGAGAATGTACAAAGATAAGTAGCCCATTAGGGCAATAGGCATATATACAAGCCAAGGGAAAAAAACCTCCTAAAGAGGAAAAAAAGTGCCTCGGCGGTCCTAGTGTGTTCACACACATCACTACCTAAATATATCAACAGAATTCACAAACTTCTTTATCTCTAAAGGTTAATTCATGCTTTCTTTTCCCAAAAGACAAGCAAAGAAACTACCTTTCCACTTTTTCTTTCTTGATTATAGAGTAGTACCTTTTCAATGTGTTCAAATACCATCAACAATGGAAGATCCAGCAAGGTCCAAGACTTCAATGAAGCTTTTGCTTTGTTCTCGGGTAATGGCGCCAAAAAATGTTGGTTATTAATCTTTGGAGTTGTCGTCTCCAATCATTATAGCACAAAAGATCAACTACACATCTTTAAATTGTCAATCCAGGAAGTATGCAAAGACCACATCCCCTTCTAGTTAATGGAATCCAAGAATAAGAGTTGACATGACTGTTTTTCTGAGAGATTTATGAAGAATAAAGGAAATAACTAGGGTTTTGATTATCTTGAGTTTTACAATAGCATTTTTAATGATCTTTGTGCCTAAAGTGTGCCATTTTCACATTAGAATATAAATATGAAGTCAAACTTCCAAAACAGTACCTATATCACACAAATGAGACAATTATTCATGTACATAACTAATAATTACATGTCCAATCAGAAACCCCAATTCAAAGGAGGCCAGAAGATAACTTGTTATAGATGTGGGGGGGAACATTTCATTAGAGACTGTCCACAACCTCCAACACTAACAATAGAAGGAGCCTATTGTAAGGATTGCGGCAGGGAACATTTAATAAGGGATTGCCCAAGAAACCCTCAAAAACAACATAACACATCTAATAGCATACCATTAAAAACAGTTAACATAATGGAGCAAGAAGAAGTGAGTGATCATGATCAAGCAACTGTACGTGCCATAACAAGAGCTCAAGCTAAACAACAAGAAATAAAAAATGAGACACAACATAGGACCATAAGAAAAATCCATTTCCAAAAGAAAAGAAAAACAGACAGAAAGGAAGATGGGAAAGAAAGATGAGAATGGGTAAAAATCTGGAAGAGGAAACTGTGGGACAACCAAACAATAGCCAACAACAAAATACACAGACACAGGAAGAGGTAAAAAATTCACAAAGTCTGGAGACTCTGATAAAAGCATACAAAGAAAGAATTCAAGATGGACCAAATCCTCCAGATCATGTGATGGCATATCCTATACCAGATTTAGAGGATGAGCAAATGCAGAGATGTAAACAAATCATACAGGAAGCACAACTCAAGATTGAGGAAATAGACAATCATCAAACAACAATTGAAGAGTTAGATGCAAGAGGAATCAAGAAACATGCTGCTCAGGAAGAAAATTCACAAATAACCTTCCAAATCAATCTAGACAAACAATGTACAATTTTATATCAAACCACAATGGAAGAGATAGTAAAAAAAAATCCTCACTTACAACATAATAAAAAATTGGGAAACAAAGTCAAAGAGTCTAGATCCACAGCAACAAGAATTGGAAGAATTTTTGTACATACCTATTGATAAAATAGGAGGATACTGTGAAGGAGAAGAAGGGAACTCAACTTTGAGAATACAATTTGGTGATAATCATGCCAAGGCCATATTAGACAGTGGATCGGGAGTGGCAATCATGACTAAACAAACTTGGGAGAAATGGGGGCAGAATGAGCTAATACCCACTAAAATGAGATTACAACTTGCATAAGGACACATAGAAAAACCCCTAGGAATTTATGGAAAAGGTGATTGTGGAAATATGTGGAATAGAGGTAGAGCACACTTTTGCCATAGTCGAGTTTCCACAATGTACCTCATATGAAATCATCCTAGGAAGACCATTTATGAGACAAATGCAAATTGTGCAAGATTGGGGTAAAGATTGCCTATACCTTCAAAGCAAAGGAAGGGTAACTAGAGTAAATTTAAGAAATGGGCAATATTGTGATATGTCCCCTCAGGAATGGTTCAAAGTACATCAAAATCAAGAATTAAGTGAAGAATCTAGGAGTGAAGATCAGAATGACATAGAACCATCAATTTGGAAATGTAATGTGATAAGGAACCACACATATATAAAAAAGGGTGTTAAAAAAAGAAGATTTTCTAGGAGAAAGGAAGTCACAAGATGAGAGTTACATACCCCAGAAATTTAAAGATGAAGAATTTGAGCCTTATGGATGAATCAAATTTTGACCACAATGGATTTGGCCAATGATGAATATGTGGGAGTAAAATTCCAAAATGAAGAAGGATATGATATTTTTCATATAGGAATACAAATGATAAACGTGTCAAGAACAGAAGAAGATTTGAAGGAAGAAATAAATTTAAATACTAGAAAAACACAATTTCTCGAAGAAGCGGAAGCTACAGATGCTATAAAAGACAAAATCTCAGGAACCTATAGGAAATGTAAACACAAGGAAATGGAAAAAAAACACAAAACTGAAATAAATAAAAAATGAGGGAAGAGGACCAACAATTTGATGTACCTTCAAATTTCAATACCTATGAATTGGAAGACAGATTACTTTTAAAAATGATACTAAAAAGTGGTAGCATAAGCAGGTATAAAGCACGATTGGTAGCAAAAGGATATGCACAAAATTATGGCATTGATTATGAGGAAACATTCAGCCCTGTAGCTAAAATGTCTACGGTCAAAACACTTGTTGCATTAGCTACAGCAAAAGGATGGACTTTGCATCAGATGGATGTGAACAATGCTTTTCTACATGGTGAGTTATAGGAAGAAGTATACATGGACCACCTACTAGGATATGAAGATTCAAAGCATCCAGAATATGTTTGCAAGTTGCAAAAGGCTTTGTATGGGCTCAAGCAAGCTTCTCATGCATGGCATGCAAGGATTGTTGATTACTTAACCACCATTGGATTTTCTATGTGTGATGCAGATCATTCACTATATGCAAGGAAGGGTGATGATGGCATCACAATTGTGGCTATTTATGTTGATGACTTGATTGTAGGTGTTGATAATGAAGAAAGCATTAAAGAGGTAAAGCAAGTTCTTATGCAAGAATTTGATATGAAAGATCTTGGTGTGTTGCGCTACTTCTTGGGCATTGAGTTTATACATACAGAAACAGCTATACAGATGTCGTGAGGGCAATATGCCTTGAATATGCTGCAAAAGTATGGTATGGCTGATTGTAAGCCAATTTCTATGCCATTAGATCAGAATTTGAAGTTGGATACTACATGAGGTGAAGCACTGGAAAATGCTACTATGTACAAGAAAATTGTGGGAAGTCTTATATATCTCACAATTACAAGGCCTGATCTAAACTATACTATTGGACTTGAAAGGTAGTTTATGCAGGTTCCAAGGAAGCCATATTTGGATGCTCTGAGGTGCACTACGTTATGTGAGTGCTACTTTGGATTATGCATTGTTTTACGAAGCTAGTGTAGATTTGGAGGTGCATGGATACACTAATGCAGATTGGACTGGTAGTATTGTAGATAGAAGATCTACTAGTGGCTTTCTATTCTCACTTGGAGGTGAAGCTATTACATGGAGCAACAAGAAGCAACCCAGTGTTGCTTTGTCGAGTACAGAGGCTGAATATAGAGGTGCTACAATGGCAGCATTTGAGGCATCATGGTTGGAGATGTTACTTGCAAATTTAGGTGTGGAAGTGCAAAAGCCTATCACCATATATTGTAATAGATGATCTAGGATGACACATATCACTTTTTCATGTATAGTGGTCATGCCGGTATATGTCAGGGACACTTCATTGAGCTTCATTAGATTTATCTACCAAGAGTGATGGCACATTTTTTTCTTGCCAGCTCACTCATTTGCGAACATTAGGCTTTTCCTTATGCACTGATATTTATATATTGCAGTAGTTGTATTCTTGTTTTTAGGTCATTCTTGTGCATTCCTTTTTATGTAATAGAAGAAGAAGAAGAAGAAGAAGATCATTCTTCCTTGCCTCAATCTGAGTGTGTGCCTCTCTTTTGTCACAAGGAAGGAGGTAAGGAAGAGAGCTCACACACACACTCTCACTCTCAAGGAGAAGCACACACACAGATTGAGGCAAGGAAGAATGATCTTCTTCTTCTTCTTCTATTACATAAAAGGAATGTACAAGAATGACCTAAAAACAAGAATACAACCAGTGCAATATATAAAGACCAGTACATAAGGAAAAACCTAATGTCCGCGAATGAGTGAGCTGGCAAGAAACAAATGTGCTATCACTCACATAAATCTAATAAAGCTCAATGAAGTATCCCTGACATATACCGGCATGACCACTATACATATCAGAGAAACGAAAAACTCGTACGTGTCATCCTGGATCATCACATGTTGAGCTTGATATCTCAACACTCCCCCTCAAGCTCAATGCCATATCCTGTAATCCAAGCATCTTCCGAAACTTCTTCAACTTCTCAGCTCCAAGTGCTTTGGTGAAAATATTAGCAACCTGCTCATCTGTTCTCACATAAACAAGATCAATATCACCTGCTAATACCTTCTCTCTGATGAAGTGATAATGTACCTCGATATGCTTTGTTCTAGCATGGAAAACAGGGTTCCGTGCTAACTGTATGCTGCTAAGATTATCACAATAGATAGTGATAGGCTTTTGCACTTCCACACCTAAATCTGCTAGTAACATCTCCAGCCATGATGCCTCACATGCTGCCATTGCAGCACCTCTATACTCAGCCTCTGTACTCGACAAGCAATAGTGGGTTGCTTCTTATTGCTCCATGTAATAGCTGCACCTCCAAGTGAGAAAAGAAAGCCACTAGTAGATCTTCTATCTGGAGTACTACCAGCCCAATCTGCATCGGTGTATCCATGAACCTACAAATCTACACCAGCTTCATAAAACAATGCATAATCCAAAGTAGCACTCACATAACGTAGAGTGCGCCTCAGAGCATCCAAATGTGGCTTCCTGGGAACCTGCATAAACTGACTTTCAAGTCCAATAGTGTAGCTTAAATCAGGCCTTGTAATTGTAAGATATATAAGACTTCCCACAATTTTCCTGTACATAGTAGCATTTTCCAATGCTTCACCTGATGTAGTATCCAATTTCAAATTCTGATCTAAAGGCATAGAAATTGGCTTACAATAAGCCATACCATACTTTTGCAGCATATTCAAGGCATATTGCCTTTGCGATATCCATATACCTGTTTCTGTATGTATAAACTCAATGCCCAAGAAATAGCGCAGCACACCAAGATCTTTCATGTCGAATTCCTGCATAAGAAGTTTCTTTACCTCTTTGATGCTTTCTTCATTATCACCACCTACAATCAGATCATGATTTAACATAAATAGCCACAATAGTGATGACATCATCAACCTTCCTTGCATATAGTGAGTGATCTGCATCACACATAGAAAACCCAATGCTGGTTAAGTAATAAGCAATCCTTGCATGCCATGCACGCGGAGCCTGCTTCAGCCCATACAAAGCCTTTTGCAACCTGCAAACATATTCTGGATGCTTTGAATCTTCATATCCTTGTGGCTGGTCCATATATACTTCTTCCTGTAACTCACCATGTAGGAAAGCATTCTTCACATCCATCTGATGCAAAGTCCATCCTTTTGTTGTAGCTAATGCAACAAGTGTTCTGACAGTAGACATTTTAGCTACATGGCTGAATGTTTCCTCATAATCAATGCCATATGTCTGTGCATAACCTTTAGCTACCAATCGTGCTTTATACCTGCTTATGCTACCATCCGCATTATGCTTTACCTTGTAAACCCATTTGCAGCCTATGGATTTCTTTCCTTGCGGCAATGGAACCAGCTTCCATGTATCATTTCCATAAAGTGCAGCCATCTCCTCATCCCTACGCATCCTCCCAGATCTTCTTGGTCCTGGGTCACTTCTTCTTGTATCATCTGCATGTGCCCTTCTTACTCCTGGAGTCTTCACAGAGGGCAATCCAAGTTCCTCATCAAGGCTCTTTTCTGAACCGCTTGAATCTCCATCAACGTCTTCAAAACCTGCACCTATTTTACTACCAGCAGAAAGCTTTTCTTTACCTTTCTTGGATGTATTTGACGAATTTGCTGGACTGAAATTTCCACGCAATCTTCCACTCCATGGATTTGAGTTGGAACTATTGCTTGGTGATGCATCCGGTCCACTCAAAACTTGAGATTCTGCACTAGATTTTTCCACATTTTCTTTGTCATTTGGTTCAAGATTCAGTCCTTCTTTGGCATCTGCATAGAAGCTTGACATTTCATCAAATACCACATCTCTGCTCACCTTCACCTATCGTGTGAGTGGGTTATAACATTTGTACCCCTTTTGCTCAAGGGAATATCCAATGAAGACACATTTTTCTGCTTTTGGATCAAGCTTTGTCCTCAACTCATCTAGAACATGTACATATGCAATACACTTTTCATTTAACATAGACCTTGCAGCTTCAACAATTGTCCTATTCCTCCTTTCTGCCACTCCATTTTGTTCAGGAGTGTACCTTGTAGTTACCTCTCTTTTGATTCCTCTTTCTTGAAGAAAATAATCAAACTCATGGGAGAAGTATTCTCCCCCTCCATCTGACCTTAACCTTTTTAGTGATTTACCTGTTTGATTCTCCACAAGAGCCAAATATCTTTTGAAACATGAAAAAACTTCATCTTTGTGTTTCATAAAGAATAGGATAGTCCATCTGCTGCAATCATCAATAAAGGAGACATAATACCTTGATCCAGATATTGAAGCTTCCTTGCTAGGTCCCCATACATCTATATGAACCAACTCCAAGAGATCTCCATGCATATAACCTTTCTTCATGAATGGTAACCTGTGAGACTTTCCAAATTGACATGCACTACACTTATAAATCATATGTTGTTTTGACAAGTTAGGAAGTCCAAGTACACTTTGGTCCCTGCAAATTTGCTTTAATGACCTTTCACAAATATGTGCTAACCTTTTGTGCCATACTTCCAATTCTGTGAGTGTTTGACTACCATAATTAAAGAGAGCAATGTTTCTAGTGTCCTGTAATTCAAATGTGAACAATCTACTTGTCTTTTCACCTTTTGCAATTTTTGTGAATCCTTGACTTGGATCTTCAACAAATGCTCCTGCTTTTGTGAACCTGACTTGCAACCCTTTCTCTACTATCTGCCCAACACTTATCAAATTCTTTGTAATGGTAGGGACATAGAGTACCTTACTGAGTAGGTTCATGTTTCCATCAGGTGCTTTGACATTGCCTTTTTTCTCCACAGGATGAGAGAATAGAGCTTTTGTAAGAGAACTCTTTTGCAATCAAAGCTTTCCATTGTTCATCTCTTTGATCTTACCTTGTGCGCGTGTGTGTGTATGTGTGTGCATGTATGTGTGCTTTCACTCACGCACTTGTGCCTTCACTCGCTCGTGGTCTTCATATCAATCCTCACGTCTCCACGGATTGACAAGTAAAGGAGGTGGTGCTTATGCTTGAGCTACACCAAATTTTGGCACCATTGCCGGGGAGAGAGATTCGAGGACGAGCATTGTGATGGTAAAATCATAGATTTGCGACGTTGGAAGCTAAAAAAAACTATCAATTCTATTATTTTTCTGATTTTTCTTCTCCATCTTCATCATCGTCATCATCTCCATCTTCTTCCATCTTCATCTTCATAGAAATTTCTTGTTTTTTAGTGCATTTTCACCATTTTCATACCATATTTCATGCATTATTGTGTGGGAAGGAGTTAGGAAGTGCAAGGGAGAGCAAGCGCCTGTGTCTTTTCATGATTTTCTACACATATGGAGCTTGCCATTGCTCGGCGCTGAGAAATTGGAAGTTTTCCCCAAAAAACATGATTCTCTGATGAAAATCGCGATTCTATGAAAAATTCAAATTTTTTTGAAAATCACGATTTTCTATTTCCCGCCTAAAAGCTCTCTGAAGGAAACACGATTCTGAAGTCATTCTCAGAATCGCGATTCTCTAAGTTGTGCTCAGAATCGCGATTCTCTAAGTTTTAAAAAAACACGATTCTCTGGTCACCCTGAGAAGCGTGATTTTTTTTTTGGCGATTCTCAAAAAATACGATTCTAAGCAGGAACACGATTCTGGGGTCATTCTCAGAATCGCAATTCTGTGGTTGTGCTCAAAATCGTGATTCTCTAAATTTCTGAAAACCACGATTCTGAGGCAAAATCGTGATTTTCACGTAAAAACACGATTCTAAGAAAACACGATTTTCAGTGGGCTCAAAATTGCGATTCTCACAAATCATGATTTTCAGTCAAAAACACGATTTTTTGAAAACACGATTCTCTTTTGGCAATCGCGATTTTCAAAAACACGATTCTCTCTCAAAATCGCATTTCTCGGGGATTGCTCAGCATCGCGATTCTCTTGATTTCACAGCATCGTGATTCTCTTGATTTCACAACATCGCCATTCTCTTGATTTCACAGCATCGTGATTCTCTTGACTTCACAGCATCACGATTCTCTTGACTTCATAGCATCGCGATTCTCTTGACTTCACAGCATCGCGATGCTCTTGACTTCACAGCATCGCGATTCTCTTGACTTCATAGCATCATGATTCTCTTGACTTCACAGCATCGCGATTCTCTTGACCTCACAACATCGCGATTCTCTTGACTTCACAGCATCGTAATTCTCTTGACTTCATGGCATCACGATTCTCTTGATTTCACAGCATCGCGATTCTCTTGATTTCACAGCATCGCGATTCTCATGATTTCATAAAATCGCGATTTTCACACAAAATCGTGATTTTTTCCAAAAGGTCCTGTTTGCCTGTTTTGACCCCCAGGAGCCTGATTTGACATAACTTTTTCATCCAAAGTCCATTTTTTGAGCTAATTTGAAGTTGACCCTCAGGTGGGACTAGGGAACCAAGGGGACTCCAAAGGATTTTGAACCATACCAAGGGGAAATTTTGGACTCTTAACCAAAGCTTATGAACCTGAGATCTGGTAGACACCTAGGCACGGATAGACAAAGCATTAGATCTTCTTAGTCTAGTGTCAACCATACAGCTAAGTCTTGGGCACACCAACTAAGTGGTTGTCCTTACGTACTAAACTCTGACACAAGTGACTCAGAAATGTCTTTTAGCATGGGGAAACCTGCAGGTGGCTCAAGAACTGCCCATCTACAAATACCAGAAGGTCCCTATAAGACACAATTGGAATATATTCGGACCAACCGATTAGGTGCTCGCATCTATGAGGATGGCCTGAGGCGATCAGTGGTCCCACTCAAAAATCCAGATCAACCCTTTGGACTTGAACACCCGGTGGTCAAGTTCGAAGAGGGTTCATACATTGATAAGGAAGGAACCATGTATGTGGTCACCAACCTACCAGATAGGACCGATGAGTTTGGAAATATCATTCATGAGAATGAGATAGGAGACCTAGAACAAGGAAATGTAGGACAAGGACCCCAGACTCCTAGAGATAAGTCAGTTTTGACCAGAGTGATCACTCCAGATTGGATCCCTCAAGACAACAAAAGCATAGAACTATTCTTGAATAGAGAAACAGAGGAAGCCTTTTGGGGATTCAAGCCAGATCAACCTAGCCAATTGGGCGTAGTCATCATCTACAAGTTCAAGGATCCAGAGATACCAGGCAAAGTTGTCTACCTGGATAACACATCAGAGAAGATGTTCTTGGTAACACGATAGACATGCATATACTTGGAAGAGTGAATTGATTTTCCCTCCAGCAAGATCCAATGTTTCCCATGGCCTCCAAGGAGTAGGATCATCCCAAGCTCATGAAGCCGAGAGAGAAAGAAATAGAGAGAGACCTGAGGTAAGTTTTGCACACACTGTGGGCAGAAATAGATCAGGATTTGAAAATGAAAGACCTGAAAGAGAGAGACATCAAGCACATAGGCAACAAAGAGATGAACATGATTTTCCATTGCCTAGACCCCGAGAGCACCCAAGAACCCTTAGACCCACTCAAGTGATCAAGGCAATGAAGAATTATTTTGATGGGACAGGAGATCCTTATGATCATGTGGCCGAGTTCAAACAAGTGTTAAGAGCTGAACAGGGTGAGGATTTGTTCACCCAGTATGAGGCATTTGGTTTGACTCTTAAGGGCACTGCTTTAGCTTGGTTTCAACCACTGAGTAGTCACAACTATCGCGATATAGGACAATTGCTAGACGAATTCATTGTAGAATTTTCCAAGAGTGGTATCAGGCATAACACATCATCTTTGATCCACAGCTTCAAGTAGACACCCCAAGAAACAGTGCAACTAGCAGGTAGAAGATTCAGACAATACTTAGAAAGATGCCCTGCTCCAGAGTTACCCACACCATCCAAACAAGTGGCTTTGTTTTTAGATGGCTTACTAAGCACCAAGCTAAGATCATATGTGTACTTGAAAGAGCCTAGAAGCATAGAAGAGTGTGTGCGGACCTGCATTGACATAGAAGACAACTTGGCTGAGGAGTTAGGACTATCCAAACTCTATAAAGACTCTGACAGTTCTATTAGTCACACCTCTAGAACCTCCACTAAGCTGGATGAGATAGCATAGCAAGTTGCCAAGAAACTAGGAGTTCAAAATAGACAAATACCAATAGTCACCTCATTGAATCAGTGTTATACTTGCAGAGGCGACCACATGGCTAATGTTTGCCCAATGTTGACTCAACCCCAAAGAAACCCTAATGCTCCATATTGCACTATTGAGAGGAAATACACAAACCACACGGCCCAAGATTGTCCCTACAACAGGCAGGCTATTAGATAGAATTTTTAGCAATCTTACCAACAAGGTAGGTATCAGAACCAATACCAACAGCCATATTATCGACCACAACAACAGTATCAGGCACCATATAGGCCACAACCAGTCTTGGGAAACCAACCATCAACTCCTGCCAATACAATTCCAGTTAAGTATGCAGTGGCAGAAGAGAACCTTAATAGAGCATTGGTGCTAGTGACCCCACTGATCTCAGAGAATGACTCTCATGCTCATAGTTCAGACTACTCCCATGAAGGTAGTCCACATGCATATTACATAGAGTCACCTGAGCATAGTGAGATTTACTCGTATCCATATGAGGCACCACCTATGGAACAAAATTGGGAGCCAGAATATTCCAATGTCATGTATACGAATCCCAACCCCAAGCCCCAACTGAGACAAGTAAGACCACAAGCCCCTAGAGGACCATGTTTTAAATGCGAGGGTGACCATTTCATTCGTGAATGTCCCCACTCACCAACTCTGGGCCAAGGACAGAACATCACGATACAAGCCTTTTGTCCTGAGTGTGGTGAAGACCATCTCCCTAGAGATTGTCCAAGAAACCCCTCTAGTGCGCCCATGGTTACACCCATTAATGTGGTAGGCTTAGTGGTGGATTCAAGTGCTAGTAGCAGTAATGTGGCTCCTCTACAGGCAGTCACTAGGGCCCAAGCGCTAAAACAGGATAAGCCAGCTGAACAATCAGAGTCAAGTGAATCAGGAGAGCCTAGCAAGCGGAAAACAAGAACATCGAAAGATACGAGAGAGAAGGCCAATCGCAAGTGGAACAAAAAGTTATCTGAACTAGAAGAAAGCCTGAAAGATGCAAAAACAAAAATAGAAGACATTGCATATGAAAGTCCCTCGCATGCCAAAACTCCATCCACTCCGTCTTATCCCATCACACCACCCATTGTAAATAGACCACAACCAGGGTCTGTTCTTGCAAATCCAACCCCAGAAGGCTTGGACATGATGTTCAAGACCTACCAGGCTCGACTTCAAGAAGGGCCAACAGTGGCAAACCTAGACAAGAGTTACCATAGAGCTGATTTAGAGATTGAACGGATGAAAATGTGCATGAAAATGGTAGAACAAGCTCAGGCTATACTCGAGATTAGTCAAACGTTCAATCAGACAAACTTTGTCAAACCAGATTTGCATTTCCAAGGCTTACTAGAAAGATTAGAGCAATTGGTAAACAAAGCACAAGTTTCTTTACCTCCACAGGCTCAACCAGATATTGAGAGAAGAAGCTCACCACCAATGGGAGCATATGTTCCTCATTCCACGGATGCTGGAATACCTTCTTCAATTCAGGAGCACTCTCAAGAGTTCTCGCGGGAAATACAAGAGGAGAAATGGGCCAAGGAGAAGGGTAATTCCCCTCTTATTCGTGAGATTGATGACCTTCAAATTTCCCCAAGACATTCCATCTATTTATGGAGATGAAGCAGAACAGCAAGAAGACGAAAGATTAGATTTTGAATCTAATACTTTAGAAGAGCTGCCACAATTCACTGGCCCTTGGGAATCTGAATCTCTTCAGATCAGAGCTCCCACAATACTGGTCAGACATGAAGACTCAGTGGTTCCAAGGAACACCGATGTCGTGAAGAACACTAAGGTTCAGTGTCATCTCACTGTAGAAGAGCTGCTCAAAGCAAAACCTGAGCTATGGAATCATGTCAAGGATCAAGTTCCAGAACTTGATTCCAAAATGCCAAAAGGAGGCTCTAAGCAAAAAGTACCAGAGATACCTCTAGACAAAATAGGGGACATGTGTGAGGGTGAAGAAGGTAATACTTATCTTCCAATCACCTACCAAGGTTACACAACCAAAGCAATCATAGATTCAGGTGCTGGTGTTGCCATTGCAACCACCTCCTTGTGGAAGCAATGGGCCAAACCCACATTAAGACCAAATAGAATGAAACTTCAAATGGCACACGATCATTTTGAGAGACCTCTAGGATTGCTAGAAGGGATAACTCTAACCGCTTGTGGTGTAGATTTTGAGCACACATTTGCTATATGTGACTTTGAGAAAAATAATGTTTATGAGATGATCCTAGGAAGACCCTTCCTAGGACAATTGCAAATAGTACATGATTGGGGAACCAACTCCTTGTACTTACAACACTTAGGGGTCACCATCAAGGTCAATTTGAAGGATTACTTCTTCAGAGATGTAGCACCCCTACAGTGGAATCCTATCCACAAAGGGAAAGAAGATTCCATCTTTGTGCATTCTGAAAGTTCACTTGATCCATCATGGCTGCATGAAGATACTCATTTGTGGATGTGCAAGGTCGTAGAGGAAGAGGACAACCGTTTAAAGGCAAGAGAAGAAGGAACTTCGCCAGGAGATAGACTAGTTAGAGACCCAGCCTACACATTGATGATCTTTCCAGATGAGGAATTTGAGCCTCATGGCTGGCCAAAAATCTTAGCCACCATGGACATTACTGTCAATGAAGAACAATGGACACCTCATTGTGACGAGGAGGGTTATGATATTTCAGTGTTCATGTGTCAGCTTGCTCGAAGAATGTGACCCTAGTGATGTCATAGAAGAAGAAGAGAATGACGATGATATAGAGCCCATTGTGATGGATAGTTGCTTTAACTCAGAGTAGCACTATCTAGAAGATATAGGAGTGTTCACCGAGAAAGAAGAAGAACCTCTCACAAGTATTAAAATGGTAAATTCAAAGGATGGAAGTGAGAGCAATCAAAAGAAAAAGAAAAGAAAATCAGTGAAACAAGAAGAGGAGGAATCATTGTTTGAAGTACCAGAAAACTTCAAGAAATATGAAGTTGATGACCGCAAAATTTTGGTATAAATGCCTAAGAGAGAGGCCATCATAGGAGAATCATATGATAATAAAGAAAAGACCAAGAAAATTGTAGTGAACATTGAAGAGAACGAAGACAGATGCACATATATAGGAGATGAACTAAGTGCAAGAGAAGAAATGGAGCTCGTAGCTCTATTAAGGGAATATAGGGATGTGTTTGCATGGCACTATAGAGGCTGGAAAGGGGTAGATCCAAGAATTTGCTCTCATACTATCCCCATGACTGTTGATGCCAAGCCCACCAAATAGAAGCCCTACACATATAATGATACATATGCAGCCAAAATAAAAGAAGAAATTGATAGGCTGATTGAAGCTGGATTCATCTATGAGATTGAGCATACTGAATGGGTGTCCCCCATTGTAGTGGTGCCCAAGAAGAACGAGAAGTTGCGAGTGTGTATTAACCTTAAAAAATTTAATGCCACTATGATCAGAGATAGTTATCCACTTCCAATCATGGAACACCTATTGGAGCGTGTTGCAGGCAAGGAAGTTTATAGCTTCCTTGATGGATTTTCAGGTTACAATCAAAACATTGTGCTTTACCTTGTAAACCCACTTGTGGCCTATGGGTTTCTTTCCTTGTGGCAATGGAACCATCTTCCATGTATCATTTCCATAAAGTGCAGCCATCTCCGCATCCATAGCTTTTTTCCAATATGCATTTCCAATTGCATCTTCAAAACAAGAAGGCTCAACATCTTGTATTACCTTTGTCATGTAGGCACAATGATGAGCCATGTAACTATCATATGTCAATCGTTGCACAGAATTCGGCATCCTCAGATCTTCTTGGTCCTGGGTCACTTCTCCTTGTATCATCTGCATGTGCCTTTTTTACTCCTGGAGTCTTCATAGAGGGCAATCAAAGTTCCTCATCAAGACTCTTTTCTGAACTGCGTGAATCTCCATCAACATATTCAAAACCTGCACATGTTTTATGACCAGCCGAAAACTTTTCTTTACATTTCTTGGATGTATTTGATGAATATGTTGGACTAAAATTTCCACGCAATCTTCCACTCCATGGATTTGAGTTGGAAGTATTGCTTGGTGATGCATCCGGTCCACTCAAAACTTGAGATTTTGCACTTAAATTTTCAGAAATTTCTTTGTCATTTGGTTCAAGAGTCAGTCCTTCTTTGGCATCTACATAGAAGCTTGACATTTCATCAAATACCACATCTCTGCTCACCTTCACCTGTCATGTGAGTGGGTTATAACATTTATATCCCTTTTGTCCAAGGGAGTTTCCAATGAAGACAACTTTTTTGCTTTTGAATCAAGCTTCATCCTCTATTCATCTCGAACATGTACATATGCAATACACCAAAAACTTTCAAATGTGATAAGTTTGGCTTTTTACCTGTAAACTTCTCTTCAAGTGTAACTTGATGTATAGTAGGAGTCGGAGTTTTGTTCATGATGTATATAGAAGTATGAACAACTTCTACCCAATAACAATGAGGCATATTCTTCTCAGCCATCAATGCTCTTGCTATTTCTGCAATATGTCTATTTTTGCGTTCAACAACGCCATTCTATTGTTGTGTGTACCTGCATGAAAACTGACATTGAATTCCATGATTTTTTAGAAACTTGATGAACTCATTTGACATCTATTCACCTCCTCCATTAGATCTTAATGTCTGAATATACTTTTACACTTATGTGTTCCTCGAGTAGCTTTGATATGAACCTTTTCCCTATACATGGGCACTTTTTACTCTAGTGCTGGCTAGAGGTTTTTTCCCCATGTTACCACATACTTGATGCTCTTATATGTGGTGGTACTTTGTACTTAGGGATATTATTCAGCTCTTACTTCAATTCAGTTTATCGATCAATAGAGAGAGCTATTCCAACCATCGTCTTCTTCGTGTGTCTTGATGCGTTTGTGCTCTTTGTGTGTGCTTCTCGTGTGTCTCTCGCACATCTACATAGACCCAACGGTGGTATCCGAGGAGGTTCAGCTTCTTCTCAAGTTTTGATTTTTCGTGTCGCGGTGTGCACGCACTTTAACGGTGCAAATCGACTTCCGAGCATAGAAGTGTGAATTTCAACAGCCTGGAAATATTTCCAGCAGGTGTGCTTGGGTTTTACCCCCCATTTAGAAGCCATTCGTGCAGTCAGAATCGCTATCAGAGTGATGATTTGTGAGCTGAAATTTCAGCACTCATTTTAGCTTTCATCGAAGTGAAGATTTTGTCACATTCTTGTTCCTTAGTGAAATGGCGGGCAGCAATGAATTGTTTGGCATGCTTCAAGCTGAAGATAAGCTTGATGGGACCAACTATCCGATGTGGTCTTACATGATGAAGCATGTTCTTGTTGCAAAACAACTTTGGAACATAGTGGCAGATGTAAATCGAAGACCGGTAGGTGCTTCTACTTCACAGTCTACTGTCACAGATGGAGCTTCTTCTTCAAGTACAGTGGTTTCTCCTTCTCCACCTACACAGGAGCAGCTTAAATGGGATGGAAAAGATGCTCAAGTGCATGCTTTGATTGTGCTTTTAGTGAAGCATCATATAGTTCCACACATTCGGTCATGTTCTACATCGAGACAGGCATGGGACACTCTTGCTTCTTTGTATGCCGTGCGTAATGAAGCACGTGTTGCATACTTGAGGAAGCAACTTGAGGATGTATGTATGGCTGAAAATGAGTCAGTGGATGTGTATGTGACACGCATCAAGGACTTGAAAGAGCAATTGGCAAACATAGATGAGATCATTCCGGATGCATCACTCATTTCTACATTGTTGAAAGGATTACGAGAATCTTTTCAAAGCTTTGCTACTACACTTCGTTTGGTTGCAAATGGAAATCCTAATATGTATGCATTTGATGAGGTTGTGTCTCTTCTTTTGCAAGAAGAGCAATCTAGAGTGAATAGGAGTGGTTTGATTGAGGGAATGCAAGCACTTGCTATCTCACAAAGGGGAAAAGCAAGTATGGTTCAACTTTGGATTCATCAAAACCAAAGCCTCAAGCTTCCTCTTCCACTCATTCCTCTAATGATGGTGATTTGCAAAAGAAGAAGAGATGCAAATATGGCTGAAAGGCTGGTCATACTATTGATGAGTGTAGAAAGTTTGCTAAACGCAATGAAAAGAAGAAGGAATCCGGCATGTCTATTGCTGAAAATTCAGCAAATGCAAAGAATGATGAAGCTAGGCTCAAGATTTTTGGGCATGTGCTGTTACATGTCATTATGATGCTTCTTTACATTCTAAATGTATGGTTGTGAGCGAGGCTAATTTGGATTGGTTCTTTGATAGTGGTGCTTCAAAGCACATAACATCATGCAAAAGATTTTTTGCCTCTTTGAAAGATGCACCTAAAGGAGGACATGTGGTGTGTGCAAACAATGCCTCATCCTATCATTGGAGTAGGAGAAATTGAGCTTACGGCTGCAAATGGAGGTGTGATTCTCTTGAAAAATGCATTGTGTGTGCCCGATATCAAGAAGAACTTAATTTCAGTTCCGTTGATTGCTAAAGCTGGACTTCATGTACACTTTGTTGATGATAAGTGTATGGTTCATGATTTCGGCAATGGCGATGTTATCATGATGTCCGGTATCCATGGCTGAAATGGAGCTTTGGCATGCTCGCTTTGGTCACTTGAACTTCAATAGTTTGCTCTATTTGCAAAAGAAGGACATGGTTATTGGCTTGCCTACACTTGAGTCCATTGAAAAGCATGCATGTGAAGGTTGCATTCTTGGAAAAATGCATCGTGCTTCTTTTCCAAAAGATGGTAATACACACACTACAAGAAAATTGCAGCTTGTTCATAGTGATGTATGTGGTCCCGTCAAGACTCCATCTTTTGGGAAGCATGTATATTTTGTTACCTTCATTGATGATGCTACTCGCCATACATGGGTGTATCCTATGAAAGCAAAGAATGAGGTATTTTCTTGCTTCAATGCATTTTTAGCTATGGCTGAAAATTTTTCTTCACAAAAGCTTTTGACTCCACTCACAGATCGTGGTGGTGAGTACATGTCACATGAGTTTAATGCTTTTCTTTGTGAAAGAGGTATTTCACACCAACGTACAGTGCCATATACACCTCAACAAAATGGTGTTGCCGAGCGTAAAAATAGAACTCTACTTGAAATGGCATGATGTATGGTTAAAGGAAAGCATCTTCTTGATAAGTTTTGGATGGAAGCGGTCATGTGTGCAAATTATGTGTTGAATCACTTCCCTACAAAAGCATTGAGAGTCACCACTCCTTATGAGGCTTGAAATGGTCATAAGCCTATGATTAGTCATATGCATGTGTTTGGTTGTTTGGCATATGCTCTTATGCCATCACAACAACGTCACAAACTTGATGACAAGGCAAAGAAATGTATATTTGTTGGTTATAGTGCTAAAAGTAAGGGATATCAGTTGTACAATCCATTGACGAACAAAATTATTGTGAGGCGAGATGTGGTATTTGCTAAAAATTCAGTTTTCCCTCTACTTGAATGCAAAAAACTGCCAGCAGTTAGCTCACAAGATGTGTTTGATACACTCATGCCTTTGTTCCAAAATGGTGCGCTTGACTATGGCCATGTAGAACAGCCAACTGAGGTTCAAAGGATTGAAAAATTCCAACCAAATAGGGCTGAAAATGCAGAGAATTTCCAGCCAAACATGGCTGAAAAATTTCAGTAAAAAAATGTCCAAACTGCTAGAAATTTCCAGCCACATATGGTTGAACATTTGCGTCAAAATATGGCTGAAGCTGAGCATGAAATTCAGCCCACGCATGATGTACATATTGAAGATGTTTTACATAATGAACACATGTCTATGAAGAGTGCACAACCTATGCCAAAGTGGTTGAAACAAACTTTGCAGGATAGCAAATTGAGTGCACCTTTACTTGGTAGAACAAGATCAAGCTCTCACCATGCATCAAGTAATTTTGTGGATTATTCTCTTATTGCTACAATATGTAACAAAGAGCCACTTTCTTTTGAAGATGCATGTGACGATCCACAATGGATGAGTGCTATGCAATCAGAAATGGATTCCATACATAGGAATGGTACTTGGGAGTTATATGAATTGCCAAAAGGAAAGAATGTCATTGGCACAAAGTGGGTTTACAAGATTAAGAGAAAATATGATGGTAGCATTGATCGCTACAAAGCTAGATTGGTTGCCAAAGGATATGCACAGCAATATGGCATTGACTATGAGGAAACTTTTGCAATTACTTCACGCATGACTACCATTCGTACCGTGGTTGCATTGGCTACCCATCGAGGTTGGAAAGTGCATCAATTGGACATAAAAACAGCCTTCTTGAATGGAGATTTGCAAGAAGAGGTCTATGTGAAGCAACCTCGTGGATTTGCTATGAAAGGGAAATAGCATATGGTTTGTCGCTTGCATAAAGCCTTGTATGGTCTCAAGCAAGCTCCACGTGCATGGTATGAAAAAATACATAAGAACTTGATTGCTCTTGGCTTCACATGTAGTGTGATTGAAAGCACACTCTATGTACGCAAAAATAGGGCTGATCTTATAGTGCTTGTTCTTTATGTCGATGACACACTCTTGACTGGATCATGTGATGCAAAAGTTGAAATTCTTATGGCTGATTTGCAGCATACTTTTGATGTCACTTATCTTGGTCTTTTGAGCTACTATCTTGGCATCCAGTTTGTATCTGTTGAGGGGGGAACTGTTATGCATCAAGCAAAGTATGTTGAAAAACTACTTCAGCGTTTTGATTTTGAGGATTCTAAGCCAGTTTCCACACCAGTTGAGATAGGATTCAGGTTCTCAGTTGAGGATTCCAGTGATGCATTTGACACTTCTCTTTATCAGCAAGCTCTGGGATGTCTTATATATGCATGCAACACAAAGCCGGATATACAGTATGTAGTTTCCTAATTGAGTCGATTCATGCATAGCCATGGCACTAAGCATTGGCAAGCGATGAAACGTGTGTTTATATATCTCTGAGGCACTTTGAGCTTAGGTCTCTTTTATGGAAGAGATGTTCAGCCATGCTTGCATGCTTTTATAGATAGTGATTCGGTTGGTTGTTATGATACTCGCGTGTCCACTAGTGGTAATTGCTTTTTCCTTGGAGACTCATGCATATCTTGGTTGAGTAAGAAGAAACCTATAGTGGTGACATCGAGTTGTGAAGCTGAGTACAGGGAAGTTTTCATTGCGATAGTGGAGTGTATATGGCTGAGACGCCTATTGATGGATCTTTGCATGGAGATTGATGCTGCTATGCATATTCTCACTGATAGTCAGAGTGCTTTGGCTGTTGCACGAAACCCAATGTTTCATGCACGGACCAAACATATTGAGGTGCATTATCACTATGTGAGAGAGCACCTTCATGCAGGAGATATTGATTTGGTATATGTGCCTACACAAGATAATGTGGCAGACATATTCACCAAAGCTCTTCCACGGGAAAAGTTTGAAGCTTTTTGCAAAGCTTTAGGCTTGTTACCTTGTGGGGGCTGATCTGTCACTCCCTGTATGTGTTCACATCATTCGCTCCAGGGGGGTTTGTTACACTTATGTGTTCCTCGAGTAGCTTTGATGTGAACCTTTTCCCTATACATGGGCACTTTTTACTCTAGTGTTGGCTAGAGGTTTTTTCCCCATGTTACCACATACTTGATACTCTCATATGTGGTGGTACTTTGTACTTAGGGATATTATTAAGCTCTTACTTCAGTTCAGTTTATCGATCAATAGAGAGAGCTATTCCAGCCATCGTCTTCTCCGTGTGTCTTGCTGCGTTTGTGCTCTTTGTGTGTGCTTCTCGTGTATCTCTCGCACTTCTACACAGACCCAACATATACTTCCCTGTCTGCTTTCCACCATTGCTTTAAAAATTTGGAAGTGAGTGTTAAACGCTGTTATTCTAACTGTCAGGAGTGCGTTTAAGCAATTCTTGGGTTCTTGGGAGTTGAAGGGGTCTGTTAGACAGAGGCCCTATACTTAGTTCCCAAACTAACCACTTACACACAGCAATATACTGATGCTGAGAGCTCTATCAAGATTCTGTTGTACTTAGACATTACAGTTCACAGTTTAGCTCAGCCAACGTGTACCGAATACGCTAAGATGCTATATTGCATCTGCACATAAACTTACTGAACATACCAGAAACAAGAGTAATCGTTCAACCTTTACCGAATGGATACCACAATCCGACCAATGTCCGAAGACACATAGAATCCAAGTGTTCAGATCCACTCTACTGAAGGTTCAGTACGGAACCCAAGAAATCCTACTGTAGCCTAAACTTTGCCGTATGAACCTGGACCTGGATACTAAGACAACTTAATACAACCCGAATACCAGAAGAGCTACCACAACTGCACAGACTTCGCCATACACTTGCAGAACATTCCAAGAAAAGAGACAACACGATACGCGAACTAACTGAGACTCACAACTGCAATGGATACCAACAGACAACAGACAAGAGGAGACACAGATACACACAGAATACTCAGAAATTAGACAAGATACTCTGAATTAACCAACTCGAAACACAGTAACGCTACAGACAAATCACCCAGACGGACAGTCTGGTGATCTCTCGAACGTCACTGAGCATCTCTTTTCATTGCTTTATAAAAGAATACAACGTGTCTGTGTAACAACCTTTTGCACATGTGAAACAAGATTTCAGTTATACACTTCCAATCTGGCGGCCGCTAACACTCTGGCACGCACGGTGGACTTGAACCCGCAGGTTTTACAAAACTACTGCTCATCTATAATGCCTTCTAAGTACATATTTCTGGCTAATCTAAAGGTGCGGGCGATCTTTTTCTTTAGAGTTTCTAACAATTGTTTGAGTGTGTCCGGTTCTATTAACTGTGCATCTATTCTTACAGAACTTAAGGCTATGGCTTCGGTGAGCAAAATCTCTGCTTGCGTTTGCAGAAAAGCTTCTTGTAGGTAGAATTCGTTGGACAAAGCCGCATCTCTGGATGTCTTCATTTCTGCAACCTGCTTTTCCATACTGATTACTCTTTCTTTTTGATTGTCCAGTTGATTTTCCCGTCTCTCGATCTCTTGATTCTGGAACTGGATTGTTCTGGAGTATGCGTCTCTTTCTCTGCGTAGATCTATTATTACCTTCTGTGTTTGAGCTTCTTTTGACAAATAGTGTTTGAGCATATTATTTACATCAGCTAATTGATCTTTGTATCTTTGTAGTTCTTCCGTTGTCTTCATTGCCAGATCGTGCTGTTCTTGGCCTTTCTGTACCACTTCGTCTAGTTGAACTCTGGTCTCTTCTAATAAATTACCTAATGCTACTCTGGCATCTTCTTGATCCTGTAGATCTAGCTTTAGCTGACTGATTTCGGCCTGTGCTTTGCTTAGTAACTTATCCTTTTGGTTGAGATCTGCTAGTGCGGTATCTCTTTGATCGGCAATTTTCTATTGTTCTGCAAGTTGGGCTTGGAGATGGGTAATTTGAGCGTACAGCTGATGGTTTTCTGCTTTGACCGCATCTATTTCTTCCTGTAGAGGCGTGATATCTGCTTCTAGGATATCCACCTTGTGTTGTAGCTCCTTACGAATATTATTGGTGACTTCTCTCATCTGGATTGGCAATTGTTGTGATAACTGAATTAACAATTGGCCCATGTTTGCAAGTTCAGAGATTGTAGGGATTGAAGGAAGTGGCAGCTGTGGTTGAGGTTGGGATGAGGAGGCGGTGAGCAGTTGCTGGGAGTTCGATGGAGAGTAGTTGGGGGACGAGGACGAAGAGTTAGTGGGTTCGTTGGGGTGGATGGGTTGGATAGGGATAATGGGGTTGAGTGGCGGCTCCGGTGGGGGAGTGGGAAGGACAGAGTGAGACTGCGTTACCTTATCTACGGTTTGTTGTGCAGTGTCGACGGTATCAGCAATTGTGGATTCTACTGCTCTGAGCATTTCGTCGAAAATATCCTTAACTACATGTTCTTCATCTCTTTGTGTTTTCGGCTCCGATTGTTGCTGTGATGCCTCTTCTGACGAGCTTGTGTCGGCTTTAGTGTGATCCTCTTGTTCTTGTTGCCCTTGTGAAGATGACTGCATGGATGATTCGTGCTGCATCGATGTGGCGGTGTCGTGGAAGGTTTCTTCGTCATGCTTTTCTTCTTCCTTGTCATCATCTTTGTTTCCTTCGGCTGATCTCTGGGCTTCACTTTCAGAAGAACTGATCCTGATTCTCTTCCGGTGGAAGAGTTGATTTAGCTCCTCTTCATCTTCTTCATCGTCGTCCCATAATTGCACAAACTCTTCATGTCGTAGGACCGGGCCTCTGGGTGGTGGTTGTGCTGCAAGGATGGCCGAGAACAGGAAGGATATGATATGAGGGAGTCTCGATCTTGGCATTCCTCCCTTGTTTACCTGTTTGATGATTGCTACGCATTCTTTGTGAATGCGGTGGAAGAAATAGGATGCAAAATTCACTGGTTCTCAGGCGGCTAAGTCTATGACGGAGTAGAAGGGACGAGATATTCCATAAGTACGTTTCTGTAGGTTGAGGATAGCTACTAAGAATTGGAGGGCTGATCTCTCAGTTTCCGGTCGACAAAGGATCGCATATTCGTTTGACGAATACCTAGGAAATAATTGGGTCATTGTTGCTATGGGGAGGTTCGGGCCATTTTCCCGACCTTGCGAAGGGAGTCGGAATGACTCAACGAATGTTTGGAAGGTGATCAGTGTACAGGATGGGAGGGAGGTGATCGGCCAACTCTGCTCGGTGGTAGGTCTGTTGGCGATGGCAGAGATGATCTGGGCAAAGAAGGGGTGGGATTCCACTGAATGCCAAGGCAGTTCAGCGAAATTGGATAGCCCATGACTGCGCAGGAACTCTCCTACGTCGGTAGGGAGTCCATCACGGAAGGCGGCATAGTTAGCCAAAGCTTCCATGGCGCACACAGAGACAGCAATCACAAGTACACAAAACACAGGGTACGCACAATAACACAAATTACACAAACACAATAGCGATTTTCGGCGAAACAGAAAAGGTTAAGTAGATGCGTTGCAGTGGAGAGCAATCAAGAATGACTAATCATCGTGCGGTATTGAGATGATAATTCTTAACTTCGGTGTGCATGCGTGAGTAGCTGGAAAGGGCAGGGCGGCTGTGGACATAATTAGGTATCAAAACCTGGATATTTACAGACTTATTTTATTAAGCACGCCAAAAAAAGAAAAGAAAAGAAAATAAAGAAAAGAGAACGCCAAAAGACGCGGCCAACCGCGAAACGTTTCAGTGTGGATTAGATGCTTGTTGATACGGCCGTAGCTTTGATCCATTTATCACCTTTGGAAGAGGAATTCTGGTCAAAGTGGTCAACCGAAAAATTGTTGGGCCCACTTGTTCAGCAATCCGGTAGGGACCAAACCATCGTAACTTGAATTTGCCAGCAGAGCGATTCGACTTTGCATTGTAAAAGAGTACAAGTTGTCCCACCGAAAAAATTGGAGTCTTTAGATATCGATCATGTGTTCGAGCTTGTCTTAGCTGTACTTCCTGAATAGTCAAAAAACTGTGCCATCGATGCTCGTCTAATTCTCTGAGTGTATCCAACCGAAATGACAGTGATTCTTTAGGTAGTAGTTTCTGAGCGATTGCTACTCGTAAACTTGGCATAACTATCTCCATCGGTGCTATTGCTTCCAATCCATAAGCTAGTTTGAAAGGGGTTAATCCTGTTGCTACCTTGTATGTAGTCCGGTATGCCCATAATATTGCAGGTAACAGTTGATCCCATCTTTCCGGTGCTTCCAAAATGAGTTTTCGAAGCATATTCAACAAAGTTTTGTTTGTACTCTTAGCCAAACCATTTGCACAAGGATAATATGGTGAACTAAATTTATGCGTGACCTGAAACGAATGTGTGAGTACTTTCATTAAATTGTTGACAAAATGAGTGCCTTGATCTGTAACAAGTTCCAGCGGTAAGCCAAAACGTGGAAAGACATCTTTCCGTAGACATTTTGCTACCGCAACAGCTGTGGCAGACCGTAAAGCCCAGGCTTCTGCCCATCTGGTAGAATAATCAGTACATGTCAAAATATAACGGTTATTGCTGAGGATTGCTGGTGGTGTAATAGGGCCAATGAAATCTAGACCCCACTTCTAAAAAGGCTCTAATGTCAAGACAGGTTGTAGAGGGAAAAGATGACGTTGCAGGGGCTGTCCAGATCTCTGACAACTATCACATTTGTTGACAAACTGGGATACATCCTTGTACATAGTAGGCCACCAAAGACCACTTTGCAGAATTTTCCGGTGTGTTAAGTCTGCACCAAAATGGCCACCGGAAGGAATTGAGTGAGCCAAATAATGATTGAGTTAACTTCATGTGGTGGAATACAACGCAGTAAAATTCCAGTGTGATCCATATAGTATAATTCCCCAGCAATCAACCGAAATCGGCGACTGAAAACTGAAATTTTCCTTCGTATTGAAGGAGAAGTCTGAGAGGGAAGGTATCCATCAGTGAGGAAGGTCAAGATCTGATCATAATATGTAGATGGCATAGGTGGGTCTGTAATTTCATCATTAGTCGGTTCAGAGACATAAATTGCCGGTGTTGTGTCATCTACACCGACTGGATCTTCACCGAAATCTAAGCGAGAGAGAAAATCTGCTAAGGCATGTGAACTACCTGGCCGATGAATAACTTCGTAGTCAAATTCTTGTAAAAGCAGAACCCATCGTGCTAATCAACCACCTAGATGCTGTTGCCGAACTAGATAGACAAGTGCAGCATGATCTACATGAAAAGTAAATTTACGGCCCAACAAATAATGTCTGAATTTCTTGACAGAATATACTAGACCTAGACATTCTCTCTCTGTTACAGAGTAATTCTTTAATTCTTTTCAGCAAGGGCTAATCTTCGACTTGCATAGTACACTGGTCTGAACCACTTATCGGTTTGTTGCATTAGAACGCTCCCTATTGCTATATCTGAAGCATCAACAAATACATGAAATGGGCGATCCCAGTCAGGAGGCTGTAAGATTGGAACCTGTGTTAGTAATCCCTTTAGACGATCAAAAGCAATTTGACAGTCCGGGGTCTAGTCAAATTGTCGAGGGGTCTTGGTTATTAATTTGTTCAGTGGTATTGCCAAATGAGCAAGCCACCGTAAGTGCCGACCATGCCATCTTACTTGGCCCATGAAGCACATTACTTCCTTAGGTGTAGTGGGTACAGGTGCTTCTAACACAGCTGTGATTTTATCTGGATCCACCTGTATACCCTGTGCAGATACAATGTGACCAAGTAGCTTTCCACATGAACCGCAAACACAGATTTGTTTGGGTTCAAACAGAGTCTGTATTCTCTGCACTTTTCAAAGCAGCACCGTAAATGGAACAGGTGTGCTACCATCTTACCAAAAATAAAAAAATCATCAAGATATACTTGCATAAAAGAGGTAAGGTAAGGAGAAAATATTTCCTGCATACACCTTTGGAACATACTTGGGGCATTTCTTAATCCAAACCACATAACAGTACATGCGAAAACACCCCAGTTGGTAATGAAGGCGGTCTTCGGTATATCCTGTTCAGCCATTCTAACTTGATTATACCCACTATACCCATCTAAGAATGAATACATTTCATGTCCTGCTACTCTATCAAGCATCCTATCAAGAAAAGGTAGCGGAAATGGATCAGGCACCGTAGCCGCGTTCAGTTTCCGGTAATCTACACATATTCGTAACTGCTTATTCTTTTTAGGGACAATAACAATTGGTGAGCTCCATTCAGCATGCTCTACTGGCACAATGAATCCGACTTTGAGTAGCCTATCAAGTTCTGCCTTTACCTTTGATGCATAGTTTGGATTCATCCGGTAGCTGGGTTGCTTAAGTGGTTTTGCTTCCGGCTTCAACATGACCCTGTGTTGATAGATGCGCGGGTCCAAACCCTTCATATCTTTGTAATCCCATGCAAATACATTAGAAAATTCTCAAAGTAGTTGGATTAAATCTACTTGAAATAACTCAGGTAAGCTCTCCTTTATCTTAACAGGCCGTGGATTTTCTTCATCCCCTAAATTGTAGGTGGTCAGTTGATCTTCTGGAACATAGAATTGTCGAGGCTTCTCTGTATTCTCAGATGGCTTAAAAAGTTGTTGTAGATCAGCGTCATCTATGGTAGCCTTATCTTCTTTCATATCTTTTTTTGTTATAGACATCACCGTACAAACTGCAGGATTCCAATTATCTACAACAGATTGTAGATCAACAGTTCCTAGGGAGATCAAGTCAATGTTATTTTTCAGAAACTCTTCTTCTTCATCATCTGACAACCCATCTAGCATATGGACTGGTTCTGCAAAATATGGTCTAGCATGCAACTCGCAAGGTTGTATAGCATCTAATTTTACAACGTATTTACGATTATTATCTTTGAAAGTGAGTTCCTGTGCATACCAATCTTGTATCACCTTAGCGTGCTTCAGCCAAGGACGACCAAAAAGGAGATTATAATCAAGGGTGGATTCCGGTAATTCTAGTATGACAAAGGTCATTTTAAATGTTGTACCTTGTAAAGTTATTGGTACATTTCGTACAAGTCCTACGGGATGGACTCTTGACTGGTCAGCCATTCTGACAAAAAACTGAACTGGTTCGATTTCGGTCCACCCTAACTTTTTACATAGTGCAGCAGTAGCAATGTTGACACCAGATCCTCCATCAATTAGTACCTGTGTGATTTTATGATTTTTATACCATACCGTAATTAAAGGAACTGAATGATCGACCATAGAATCAGGTTCCGGTTGTGCTGTTGCTGTTGCTGGAATGCAAGAAGACACAGGACTGAACTGTTGTTGGAATTGTTGTCGAACTCCCAGTACTAGTGCATGTAATTGGCCCAGAGGAAGAGTGATGGATGCTTTAGATAAAATTTCCCAGGCCTTTTGTGATTAGATTGTATTTTCCACAGATTCTGAAGATGATGCGCCTGCTGAAGATGATGTGCCTGCTGCTGTATTAGAATCTTGTTGTTGTGTTCCTTCCTCGATTAACGGAGCCTGGGTCACCAGAATAGGATCTGGGAACACTGGAGGTTCTGCGGTGGTCCATTGACTAGCTTTATCATACATCCTTTGTTGTTCACGTATGCCTGGTTCAAATATTTCTGCTGCTGGTTGCAGTTGTTTACCAGATCGGGTCTGAATTACTACAGCGTGCGTTTCTACTAGTGTGATTTGTACCATATTAGCCATTGGGTTTTGACATTCTTTCTTCCTCTGATCATACTCAGCTGCATCCTTACAAAATCTTCTAATGTGACCAAATTCACCACAAAAATGACAGCGCGGTGGTGGCAAATTGGGATTTTCCGGTGCTGGTCCGGCCTGCCAGCGGTTTGCATTGTAGTTATTATTTCTCTGTCCTTTGTAATTTCGATAACCTTGTTGCTGGTCGTTTCTCATTTGCAGAGGTACATAGTGATTGGCTGCCTTCCCTGGTTCCTGTATAATTGCATTGACAGTTGCTGGTCCCTGTACTTTGGCGTTATATGCGCAGTTTTTGGTGGTGTGTCCGGTAGTGTTGCAGATAGCACAAAACAACTGATTAAGTGCACAAGTGGCACTAGTATGGCCTGAATTCTTGCATGTAGTGCAGTACATCTATCTGGTCGGGTCTTCGGTGATATTTCTATTTGCTTTTAACCACTCCAAATCTTCTATAAATCCTCCAACCTTGTTTTCCAGCTGCAAAGCCATTGCAATCACTGCATCTAGCATCATAGCTCCTACACAGCGTATGATCATAATCTGTTTAAGTTGCGGAGTCAATCCATTGATAAATCATTGAGTAATAACATCATCCGGTAGGTTGGCATGTGCTGGTGGTAACTGCCTCAAATGAGTCCTGAATAGAGTGGCATATTCCTGTACTGTTTGATTTATCTTCTGTCTATTGTTTTGCAGGTAGTAAAAAATTTTGGCTGGATTCTTCTTTAGCCTGAATCTCTACAAAAAGGCATCCCTTACTGCTTCATAGGTGCCGAAATGGTTAATATCATATTCTGTAAGACATCTAGGTGCTTCGTTAACTAATGTCGATTGGAAAACAATAGCCTTATACGCCGGATCAGGTGGATGGTTGAGCACTGCGTAACTTATCTCAAATGTGCGTACATGAGCATCTGGGTCATCTCCTGGGAATCCACCAAATTTGGTGTACGTCACTCCTGTTGGAGTCGGCCTTGGTGGGCATAGTTGTTGTTGTTGCTGTTGTTGTTGCTGTTGTTGTTGCTGTTGTTGTTGTTGTTGTTGTTGTTGTTGCTGTTGTTGTTGCCCGTTCATGGCTCTGATGGCTGTATTGTGACTATCTTCTGTATCCCGGGGCTGAGTATCTGAACTGTCGGAATCTGTATCGTCGGCCTGTGTACTTTCCAATTCGATAATCTTGTTCAGTATGTTTCGAATCTCGGTCTCGAACAAGCTACCTTCCTTCTTGAGGTCAAATGTAGGGAAGCTTACTCCCAATAGTGGTGACTGGCCTGAAGATTCACCAAAAAATGGTAAAACGTCGCCGAAAAACTGCGATCTTTCAGCAACACAAATATCACCGGAATGTGTCGAATCTTCACCAAAACAAGGTGCTTTTTCTCCTTCACTAATTTCTTTGGCTAAGGTGTTTCTAGTTGTAAACAAATTTGAATCTTTACCCAATGTTGTTAAACTAACTTCAAGCTGCGTCCTGGTAGATTCTAGAGTTACTATATCTTCGACAAACTGTGCCGAAATTGTACCAAAATTTACCAGAGGCGTAGCACGTTCCACCGGAATATGATCGAAATCACTACTAACGTTCTTTACCTTCTTGACAACTGGGTTAGACCTAGCTGTACTTCTACCTCCCGGAGTCGTCCTTAGCAAATTAAGTACCCCAGGCTGGCGGTTCTTTGGATACGTTTCACCGGATCGAGTAACCGGCATGTATCATCTTTTGTACTAATCATGTACTATTACTGTCGATTTAAAATTTACAGTCACGTTTCCACAACTGGTTTGCAACAATCTGATTTGTTGCCACCTTCCCACAGACGGTGCCAGTGTTAAACGTTGTTATTCTAACTGTCAGAAGTGTGTTTAAGCGAGTTCCCAAACTAACCACTTACACACAGCAATATACTCATGCTGAGAGCTCTATCAAGATTCTGTTGTACTTAGACATTACAGTTCACAGTTTAGCTCAGCCAATGTGTACCGAATACGCTAAGATGCTATATTGCATCTGCACATAAACTTACTGAACATACCAGAAACAAGAGTAATCGTTCAACCTTTACCGAATGGATACCACAATCCGACCAATGTACAAAGACACAGAGAATCCAAGTGTTCAGATCCATTGTACTGAAGGTTCAATACGCAACCCAAGAAATCCTACTGTAGCCTAAACTTTTCCATATGAACCTGGACCTCGATACTAAGACAACTTAATACAACCCGAATACCAGAAGAGCTACCACAACTGCACAGACTTCGCCATACACTTGCAGAACATTCCAAGAAAAGAGACAACACGATACGTGAACTAACTGAGACTCACAACCAGAATGGATACCAACAGACAATAGACAAGACGAGACACAGATACACACAGAATACTCAAAAATTAGACAAGATACTCTGAATTAACCAACTCGACACACAGTAACTGTTGAGAGCAGTATGGGCACCCAAGGACTGACTAGACAAGGAAGCCAGGGAACCCAAGGATTGACGAGACAAGGAAGCCAACGGAGAGAGTCAGAACAAGGTGAAGGAGTAAGTAGACAAAGCAGTCGACGCAAATCTGGCAGATAGGCCCTTCAATTTTTCCAATCTACATCTTTGAACAGTGATTCTTATCACTAACAATCATTGTAAATACCATTTCATATTTTTGTAGCTCCATTTTGTGCAAGCCAAGGAGTCCTTGAGCTTGAGGAGCCTTAGAAGTACCTACATATCAATTTTCGTATTTTTTAGACTCCGTTTCAGCCCTCAAATTGGCCCTGGAACCTAATTTTTAACTAGGCCGGACACTAGGTCTGGACAGGGCCAAAAGCTAGTCAAAAACTATAAAAAGAGCTAGAGAGCTCATTTTTGAGGTTGGATTGTAATTGAAACGAACTTGTAAGAGCATTTTGAAAGTAATCTAAAAGCTCCATTGATTCTTGCTCTTTGTCTTGCCGTGTGTGCGCGTGTGTGTGTGTGTGTGCATGCTAGTGTGCTTCTCACTCACGCACTTGAGCCGCCACTTGCTCGAGGTCTTCATACCATCCTCACGTCTTCCCGGATTGACATTAAAGGAGGTGCTACTCATCATTGAGCTACACCAAATTTTGGCGCCGTTGCCGGGGATCGAGCTTTGAGGACGAGCGTGTGATGGTAAGACGTAGAGTTGACGCGTTGGAGTTGTAGGTATTTTCTTCACTCTCATCGATTTTCTTTTACTTTCTTTACCATCTTCATTTCCATCATCATCATCACCACCTACCACCTCCATATCCATCATCGCGAAAATTTCAGTTTTTTGACTATATCCCCACCTCCACCTCATTTCCCTCATTTCACTTGTGAGAGAGAGCAAGAGAGCGAATTTGCATGTGCTGCTTTTTGCATGTTTTCTGAGCTGTCTTGCAGGTACAGGTCACATCACCATCTCCAGCTTTCTGCGCAGGTACGGAACTCGACGAAACTGTCTCGCAGTCGTCGCCTTCTGTCCATCGCGATTGACAGAAATTTTCACTTGTTGGTAAATCTGAGTGCACCACAGTGGATTAGAGACCCTGCACACCACATTCCCACTAAAATTTTTGAAAATCTTGCAAAATTTCAGTCCATCGCGATTGACAGCCCTGTCCATCGCGATTGACTGCCAGTCCATCGCGACCGACTGCCTGTCCATCGCGATTGACTCAACCCCCTGTCCATCGCGATTGACTGAAGTCTCTGTCCATCGCGACCGACTGCCTGTCCATCGCGATTGACTCAACCCCCTGTCCATCGCGATTGACTGAAGTCTCTGTCCATCGCGACCGACTGCCTGTCCATCGCGATTGACTGAATTCTCTGTCCATCGCGACCGACTGCCTGTCCATCGCGATTGACTGAATTGGGTGTCCATCGCGACCGACTGCCTGTCCATCGCGATTGACTGAGTGTCCATCGCGATTGACAGCCCTATCCATCGCGATTGACAGCCAATTTTAGCCAAAATTTTTAAGGTTTGTTAATTGAAAAATTGGGCTAATTTTGGTCACAAATATTATGCTCTTGAGCACATGGGGAAGTCTTAGGAAAACAACTTGGGGAAAACCTGTTGCACAGTGATCCTGTTTGAACCCTGTCGTAACCCTAGAACCCTGAACGGTCACAACTTTTTCATACGAGATCCATTTTTTGAGCTCTAGGGCTTGTTGGAAAGCTCGTAGCATATACTACACGCCCTCAACTGTTTTTTATAAAGATAGTGCATTGATTTTTAGATAGGGTATTTTGAAGTTGACCATACCCAGGGGGATCAAAGTCAGGGGTCTTTAGAATTATTTTCCTAAAAGTCAGAATGCACATGTGTGTTTATGTTACATGAATGAAAGTGGTTGGTTTTGTCCTTTGAATATAAGCATTGAGCTAACCGTGGGTCTTTTATAGGTCCATTGAGAGCAGCTGAGAGCGTACAAAGCAAGGTTTCTTTGCAAGCTTGAGAACCGGGTTCTTGAGCACCATAAAGCAAGGGATCAACAAGTAAGGTTGGATTATTCTCAACTCCCTCTGTCATTTCCTAGCTCAAGCTAAGAACGAGTAGAGATAGGAGTAAGTCAGGGCGACGATAGGCAGTTATCAAGTTGAAGACTATTAAAGAACTCAAGTTCAAGCTAAAAACTTAGTTACTGTACTGTCGATAACCTAAAGGAAAAGAACCTAACGTGGAACGATCAACCTGAAATTACGAAGAACACTCAAGTATTCCGACGACGTGATATCAGACAAGACCATAAACACAATAATTAACTAAAAAGAATCAAGTGACTGGTACCAATTGATTGGCAACGAGGTTGTACTCTGAAAAAAAAATTGGGCTAATCAGTTAGGCATATGAACCTTAGATCAGGACGACACCTAGCACGAGAGAGACAAAGCCTTAGGTCTTCAGAGGCTAGTGTCAATCACACTGCAAGGTCTTGGGCCCAGCAGTTGAGCCACCGTTCAAACTACCCTAGCTCTGAGACCAGTGAGTCAGAAATGTCCCAAGGCATGGACAGACCTACGGGAAGTTCAGGAATGCCTTACCTATACAGGGTAGAAGGCCCTTACAAAACGCAGCTGGAGTACCTTAGGACCAACCGATTAGGTGCTAGCATCTATGAGGACGGCTTAGGAAGATCTGTGGTCCAGATTAAAAACCCCGATCAATCCATTGGACTAGAGCACCCAGCTGTCAAGTTTGAAAATGGTGCATACCTGGACAAAGAAGGAACTATATATGTAGTCACTAGTCACCCTGATAGGACCGATGACTTTGGGAATGTAATCTCAGAAGCGGACTTAGGTGACCTGGAGCAAGGGAACATGGGTGCAGAACCTAGAACCCCTCGAGGTAAATCAGTTCTCACTAGGATTATCACGCCTGAATGGGTTCCCCAAGACAACAAGAGCATAGAGTTGCTCCTCAATCGAGAAACCGATGAAGCCTTTTGGAGGTATAAGTCTAATCAGCCAACAGACATAGGAAATATCATGATCTATGAGTTTAAGGATCCGGATAGCCCAGGCAGGGTGACCTACTTAGATCATGCTTCAGAACGGATCTTTGTGGTGACAGAAAATGATAGGCATGCCTACACTTGGAAGGGTGAATTTATTTTCCCCCAACCAAGATCAAATGTATCCTATGGTCACCCTGGGGCTGGAACTTCCCAAGCTCATGGTACGCAAAGAGACAGAAGTAGAGATAGACCAGAAGTAAGTTTTGCCAACCCAGTGGGCAGAGAAAGAACGAGAACAGATACGAATAGGGTAGAACCTGAGATGCATAGAGCCCACAGGAACCAAAGGAATGTAGATGGATTCCCTCTGCCGAGGCCTAGAGAGCACACAAGAACTTTGAGACCCACCCAGCTAGTTAAGTCCATGAAGAATTACTTTGACGGCACAGGAGATCCCTATGATCACGTGGCAGAATTCAAGCAAGTCTTGAGAGCTGAACAAGTGGAAGATCTGTTCACGCAGTACAATGCCTTCGGTCTAACCCTGAGGAATACGGCACTTACATGGTTTCAGCCATTGGATGAGCGCCAGTTCAGGAGCATAGACCAACTCCTAGAAGCATTTATTATTGAGTTCTCCAAGAGTGGCATAAGACACAACACCTCCTCACTGATTCACAGCTTCAAGCAAACCCCTCAAGAGACTGTGAGACTTGCAGGAAGAAGATTTAGACAATATCTTGAAAGGTGCCCTATTTCGGAACTACCCACATCTGCTAAACAAGTAGCCTTATTCCTTGATGGATTGCTGAGCACGAAATTGAGATCCTATGTGTATCTGAAGGACCCTAGGACCATAGAAGAATGTGTACGCATGTGCATTGACATTGAAGATAACCTAGGGGAAGAACTAGAGCTCTCCAAGATCTACAAAGATTCAGATAGTGCATCTAGTCACTCTTCCATGCAGTCCACATCAATTGAGGAACTTGCCGAAAAAGTAGCTCAGAAATTAGGTGTAACTAGCAAACAAATCCCAAGGTATGCTCCTATGAAAAGGTGCTATACATGCGGTGGTGACCATATGGCGAATGTCTGCCCTATTATGGCTCAACCCCAAGTAAACCCTAGTAGCCAGTACTGCACCATAGAACGGAGATACACCAATCACACCGCACAAGATTGCCCATACAACAAGCAGGCAGTTAGGCAACCCTATCCGCAGCCCTACCAACCAGGCCGATACCAGAACCAAAATCCACCACCACAATATGCTAGACCCCAACAAACCTATCAGCAACCATATCAGGCCCAACAGAGACCCCAACCGGTGCTAGCTCAACAGCCTCCAAACCCCGCTAATGTGATTCCAGTAAAGTATGCAGTGGCAGAAGAAAACCTGAATAGGGCCATAGTACCAGTAACCCCATTGATCTCAGAAAGTGACCCGAGTGACCATAGCTTTGATTCTACACATGTCGATAGTCCCCAAGCTTACTACATGCAGTCTCCAGAACATGGTGAGTCCTACTATAGTGAAGAACCAAGTGAACCCAGTTGGGAGTCGGATTACACGAACGTCATGTATGCAAACCCCAACCCTAGGCCTCAACCTAGGCAGGTACGACCACCCTTTCCTAGAGGACCATGCTACCGATGTCAGGGGGATCACTTCATTCGTGATTGTCCCTTACCTCCACCTACACAAAATCAGTCCGTGACGATCCAAGGCTTTTGCCAAGATTGTGGAAAAGAGCATCTCTTACGAGATTGCCCAAAGAACCCCAATAATATGCCAAAAATCACTCCTATCAATGTGATTGGGTTGGTCGTGGATGCCTCAGGAAGTGTCACTTCCACTGCACCAGTGCAGGTGGTTACTAGAGCTCAGGCAATGCAGCAAAACCAAGAGGCAAGCCAGGAAAAGGGCCCAGAGGCTAGTGAAACCGAGAGCGTGACAAAGAAAAGGACTAGAGCGTGGAAAGATAGTCGAGAAAGAATGAAAAGACAATGGGCAAAAAAGATAAACGAACTTGAAGAAAGCATAAGAGAAACCAAAGCGAGGATAACTGAACTCACAGCTCCAACTCCCTCTCACATTACCCCGCCTCCACCACTCCCACCTCCATCCAACCCACCACTTTTCCCACTGCCTCATCAAATCCCATCACCCCCTAGAGTAGGATCAGTCCTAGCTGACCCCACTCCCGAGGACCTTAATATGATGCTTAAAGCATATCAGGCCAGAATCCAAGACGGGCCAACCATCACCGATCATGAAAAGTGCTACCCTAGAGCCGAGCTAGAGCTTGAACGAACTAAGATTTGTGCCAAAATGGTGGAATTGGCTCAGACCATGTTTGAGGCCAGCCGCCTATTTAACATTTCTAGTTCAGCTAAGACGCAGTTACACTTTGATGGACTGCTGGAAAGAATAGAGAAGTTAATTGCACAATCAGAGAAGGAACCTGCCCCTCAAAGAAAGGAAAGGGCAAGAGAACGGATAAGCCAGCCTCTTCAGGAAGCCCATGTGCCTCCTCAAGAAGCTTATCTTCCCCCCCAAAAGTCACATGAGCCTCCCCCGAAAGCTTATGTACCTCCACAGGTGACCCACATTCCTTCTCAGAGAGTGTATGAGCCTGTTCGGAAAAGTAATAGAATAAGTAATCCTCTACAAGAAGCTTGTGCTCCAGCCATTTGTGGGAACGAGGAGGGAGCCAACGATAGGATAAGCCCTCCCTCCCAGGTTGCTTGTGTGCCTAATTCTACGGAGCCAGACACTTCTTCTTCTATGAATCGGTTTGCATCAGACTTCCTACGAGAGATTCAAGAAGATAAATGGGATGACGAAAGTGAGGTCGCCCCTCCATTTGAACTTGTGGATGATGCACACGACCAATTCCCACAAGACATCCCATCCATTTACGGGGAACATGAGAGTACTCAGTCTAATGAGAAATTGGACTTTGAGTCTACTTCCATACAGGAGCTACCCCACTTCACAGGCCCATGGGAAGCAAAGTCCACATGTATGAGAGCACCCACAGTCATGGTAAGGAACGACGACTCAGTCATACCAAGGAACACGGAGGTAATAACGAACACCCAGGTGCAACGCGATCGCACTTTGGAAGAACTGCATGAGGATAGACTAAACGCGCAGAAATGTGCAGCCAGTCGAGTAACTGAAGTTGCAAAACCTCATTCCCGGGTAGGATCCCATAGGACAGTGCCAGAAATTCCCTTGGATAAGATAGGAGATATGTGCGAAGGTGAAGAAGGGAACACCTATCTTCCCATTACCTACCAGGACTACACCACAAAGGCAATTTTGGACTCAGGTGCAGGAGTTGCAATTGCCACTACCTCCTTATGGAAGCGTTGGGGCCAGCCAGCACTCAGGCCAACAAGAATGAAATTGCAGATGGCCGATGGTCACATTGAGAGACCCTTAGGATTGCTGGAAGGGATAACTCTCACCACTTGTGGTGTTGAGTTTGAGCATAGCTTTGCTATATGTGACTTCAGCAAAAATCATGCTTATGAGATGATTTTAGGAAGACCATTTATGCGACAGTTGCAAGTGGTACAGGATTGGGGAACCAACTCCTTGTATTTGCAACACTTGGGCGTTACAACCAAAGTCAATCTCAAGGACTATTCTCATAGAGATGTCCCTCCTATCCAATGGAATCCCATCCACAGAGCCAAAGATGACATAGAATCGGTGCATTCCATAGGATCTGGATCCTCATGGATGCATGAAGATACTCACTTATGGATGTGCAAGGTAGCAGTTGAAGAAGAGAAGAGAGAGAAAGCCAGAGAGGTAGGTGCGAAAGAAACCCATAGATCAATCCAAGACCCAGCCTATGCACCTGTAGTTTTTCCGGACGAAGAATTTGAGCCTCACGGCTGGGCAGAAATCTTAGCAACAATGGACGTAGCCATCAACGAGGAACAATGGACACCTCACTGTGATGAGGATGGCTATGATATTTCAGTCTTCTCCATAGAGCCAATCATGGGAGAGGCAGTTCTAGAAGAATGCGAACCTAGCCCTGATGCATTTGAGGATGCAACTGACTTCGATCTAGAGTCAATCATTATGGACCCACCATTTGCATCAGATGAAGAATACTTCCATGAGGTAGAATTTCAAACCCAGAGGCATGGAGAGCTGACAAATGATGTAAGATTAGCAACACATGTGACCCCTAAGGAAGAAGGAAAGAAACGAAAGAAGAGAGAAGCCTTATCAGAAGAGGAAGAATCTTTGTTTGAGGTCCGAGAAAATTTTAAGAAGTACGAGATAGATGACAGAAGAGTCATGATAAGAATGCCTAAACGAGAGGCACAATCAGGAGAGGCCTATGATAACAAAGAAACCACCAAGAAAATAGTAGTGGCCATAGAAGAAGGAGAGGAGAGATGCACGTATATAGGCCATGACCTGACAGAAGAAGAAGAGCATGAATTGATTGCCTTGCTAAGAGAATACAGAGATGTATTCGCTTGGAGTTACAAGGATTTGAAAGGGGTTGACCCGGACATATGCTCGCACACCATCCCCATGACTTCAGACGCCAAACCCTCTAAGCAAAAGCCTTATACATATAACGATAATTACGCTGCTAAGATCAAGGAAGAGATAGATAGACTGGTCGAAGCTGGATTTATCTATGAAATTGAGCACACTGAATGGGTATCCCCCATCGTAGTGGTGCCCAAGAAGAATGGCAAACTGCGTGTGTGCATTAACTTGAAAAAGGTTAATGCCGCCACAATTCGAGATAACTATCCGCTTCCCATCACAGAGCATCTCTTAGAAAGAGTGGCAGGCAAGGAAGTGTACAGCTTCCTTGATGGATTTTCGGGCTACAATCAAGTAGCCATAGCTCCAGAGGATCAGCATAAGACAGCCTTTGCCACAGAATGGGGCATTTTTGCTTTTAGAGTAATGCCGTTTGGGCTTACCAACGCACCAGCTACCTTCCAGAGGCTGATGTGCCATGTGTTTAAGGAGTTCCTAAGGAAGAGTTTAGAAGTCTATGTGGATGATCTTTGTGCTCATTCCAACGTTAGACAAACCCATATTCCTGAACTCAGACAAATCTTTGACAAATGTAGAGAGTACCAAGTCTGCCTGAACCCAGAAAAGTGCGTTTTTATGGTAAGGCAGGGCAAGATTCTAGGACACATAGTGTCAAAGAATGGCATATCTACTGACGAAGAGAAAGTGAGAGCCATAGCAGAGCTACCTAGGCCAAGGAATGTCAAGGAAGTACAAGCTTTCATGGGGCACTGTGGTTATTACCGACGATTTATACACATGTATGCTGTCATTGCAAAGCCCATGTACGGACTTCTGACAAACTTTGAGTGGACGGATGAATGTGAGAATTCCTTCCAAGAGCTTAAACGAAGATTATGTTCAGCACCAATCTTGACCACACCAGATTGGAATAAGCCATTCCATGTTCATGTGGATGCATCCAATTATGCTATTGGATGTGTGCTTGCACAACCTACTGGTGAAGGTAATATGGATCTTCCAATCGCCTATGCCAGTAGACAATTGAATGCGGCTGAACGAAATTATACCACTACTGAACGAGAAGGATTAGGCATGGTATATGCAGTTAAAAAGTTTAGACATTATTTGCTTGCAAATAAGTTTAAATTTTTTACGGACCATCAGGCATTGTTGTACTTAGTAAACAAGCCATGCAATACGGGAAGATTAGTAAGATGGTTTCTCCTGCTAATGGAATATGATTTTGAGGTTGTGGTAAGAAAAGGTAGAACTCACTTGAGAGCAGATCATCTCTCTAGGCTCACATCGGGAGAAGCCCCACAAGGAGTGTCAGATGACCTTCCTGATGCTTACTTGTTTAATTTGGAAGTGGTGCCGCAGTGGGCCAAGCCAATAGTACCAGTATTGACGTACGGGCCTAGCCATCCAGTGGTAAACACACGGAATAGAGAGATTGTAAAAGCCCAAAAGTATCACATCATGGCAGGAAGCATGTACAAGCACACAGATCAAGGGATCTTGGCTTGTTGTGTAGAAGAGGATGAGTACGCTAAATGGTTGCAATTAGCACATGTAGGTGCGTTAGAGCAACACCATTCAAAACAACGAACGTTGCAGACTCTAAAGAGATTCGGAGTGCATTGGCCAACTATGGAAGCGGATGTCCAAAAGTTGTGCAAGGAATGCTCAATCTGTTGCACTAAACCACCTGTGGAACATGCCACTCTCTATCAAGTATCCATTGTGCCAGATTGGAGTGAACCTCTAGTATCATTCTTGCGGACAAACACATTCCCCCAGACATGACTCTAGCTAGGAAAAGGAATTTAGAACAAGAAGCCCTGAATTATTCACTCATAGGTGATAATCTATATAAGCGCGGTAAAGATGGTTACCTGAGATTATGTGTCCATGAGAGTGAATATCTTAAGATCTTAGAAACTGCTCATCAAGGTGTAGCAGGAGGACACTTTGGACCAGATCGGGTGATCAAGGCAATATTGTTTGCGGGCTTCTGGTGGCCCACCCTTCACATGGATGCACATACCTATGTGAAACGGTGTGATATCTGTCAAAGGACTCAGTATCCTATACGCAAAGATGAGATGCCACTGAAACCTATGATGGGTGGACGTGCATTCTCTAAGTGGGGAATAGACTTCGTAGGTCCTATTAATCCCCCAGCGAAAGGTTCTCATGCGGAATACATCATTGTGGCAACAGATTATCTCACCAAGTGGGTAGAGGTAAAGGCTACGACAAAGAACGACGCTCAAACAACTGCCAAATTCTTGTTTGAGAATGTATTCACGAGATACGGGCTACCTATAGAACTTGTAAGTGATAGAGGAACTCATTTCTTAAATGAAGTGATTGAAAATCTACTCCAAGAATTCTTGGTAATACACAAGAAGTCTGCCCCTTATCACCCTCAAGCTAATGGACAAGCTGAGAGCACTAATAAGATCTTATGCAATGTACTGACCAAATTAGTGAACACTAAACGCTCTGATTGGGACAAACAGCTACACCATGCTCTTTGGGCATATCGAGCTGCCTACAAAACGGTACTCCAAGCCACCCCCTTTCAGATGGTATTTGGCCAAAACGCTGTGCTACCCTTGGACTTCCTGATTCCTACATTGAGAGTAGCACAAGAGCACGAATGGACAGGTCATGAGCTCTCCTCTAGAATTTTTGACCTTGAACGATTAGGAGAAACAAGACTGAGAGCTGCTGCAGGCATATATGCTGCCAAGAAGAGGCAGAAGGCATACTTCGATGCCCATGTGAAGGATAAAGGCTTGAAAGCCGGAGATCTAGTTTTAGTCTATACACTGAAACAACACGCGAGGAAGTTAGAAAAGAGAGGCTACGGACCTATGATCATCAATAGGATCTCCACGAGTGGAGCAGTACAATTAGCCACGTTAGAGGGTGATGTTCTCCCTAATTATATTAGCGGATGCAGAGTCAAGTTGTATCAGGAACCCCTCACGGAGGAAATGCTCAGCCAACTCAACACTGCTAAGAAACACAAAGAGGAAGAGAAGCGAATTAGAGAAGAAGCTCAAGCAGAAGCTTTAGAACGCATCAGAAGGATGAAATTACGAAGGCAAGGTAGAGAGCAGCCTAGGACAGATGACTATGCAGATCAAGGATATCATATGGCAATGTGTGAAGTCGCCGGAACCAGCTCACCTAAGATAACTGATCGACGTCCTTTTGTAACCCTAGATATAGGACAAGGAAAAAGTGCAAGGACTGTAAGAGCCTTGATTGACTCAGGTGCTGCCACTAGTGCTGTTAGAGTGTCTTACTGTCAAGAGTTACAGTTAACTGTCAATCCTGTGGAAGCATATCTCATAGGATTGGGAGGCGTGGAAACCCCTTGTATGGGAGAGGTGGAACTTCCCCTCTACATTCATGATGAGGCAATGACAGTTAAAGTACTAGTGTGTCAAGATGAGGATCTCACTGAACCTCTTGTCTTGGGTCAAGATTGGATATATGACCAAGCAGTCAATCTAAACCTAAGAAGTGGACTTCTCCAGGTTTGGGTCAATCATAGTCGAGTTACAGTAGAATTAGACAATGGAGCACTCGAGGAACTAGGAAAGGCACAGACTCCTGGTCCCTCCAGGGGTGCACATGAAGTTGACCATGCTGTTCTTGTCCAAAACTATGTGTTGCAGAGGAATGATATTCGCAAAAAAGGAGTCAGGGATGCAAAGGAATTCCCTTCTTTTCCAAAGGCCAGAAGGAGGCAACAACCAACGGTGGAGCAAAGGCAGAAGAAGCAGAGTACTACCTATGTTGGACATCAAAAGAACCTGCGTAGCAGAATGTCTCAACAAGTGAACCAAGTGTGGGTGCGAAAAGGCGAACACCCGGTTGCACCCACGCCAACAGCACGGGCGAAGCCTCTTATTAATAACCATCAACACGTCACTAATAAGAGGTCTTCCGGAAATTCTTCTGCTAACGTGAAATCTATTTGGGTGCCCAAAAAGTCGATGAAGGCTCGCCCACAATCAAGACAAATTTGGGTGCCTAAGGCTTGTTTGCGGGCTCAGATAGCTACACCAAGAACACACCCTACACAGCATGATCCATTCACTCGCACAGCCTACATCCACTCATTTTCAACACCAAGGCACATGAACACGAACAGAATCAGTTGTAAATGGGCCCCTAAAAGGCCTCAGGTTAAAGCTGACACACCTATCAAGCTCTCGAGAATCTCTACGGAACCACGAGTAAAACCCATCCACTGCATTTGGCAGCCCAAGATTTGTAACAAACCCCCTGGCCCTATTGTACATCCATGACCACCTACTAACCGCTTCACTCTTAATTCACATCATTTCGCTTAGCTCTTAGGTCTACCTAACTCCTAACTACACACACCAGCACCGAGCACTTATTAACTCCTAACCACTCCAGAACTTTAAGTTAATATTGTAACAAGGGACACCATGTCATTTTTGTGTCCATTGCAATGTTAACGTTTATTCATATATTCTCACAGAATCAGCTGCGACATTTTCAACATGGCGGAGGCCGCAGGAACTAGCTCTCACACAGAAACAAACCCGCAAGTGGTGGACTTGGACAGTTTACCCGTTTTGCCTGAGACAGTCGAAAGACCAGAAGAGTTGCAGGCCGTCAAAATCATACCTATTGCGGACCCTCCGCGTGGCCACACCATGCCCGTGGGAAAGACTTCACATTGGTTTACCGAAGTAGCAGGACCTTTGGGGGAAGGAACGTATCTATGGGAATCAGAGTTGGACTACAATGGAAAGCAAGGCAGATACCATTTCTTTACAAGAGAATTTGAGAAGTTACAAAATGCGGAAGGTCTACGTCCGATATGGGAAAAAGCCGGATTGAGTGCCTATTTCAGTGCCCGACTCCCAAAACCTGACTTCATGCGATGCTACTATCTCATCAACACCTTGACTCCAAATCCGAACCCAAAAGGTGCAAGCTCATTTGTGATTCCATCTCTGACAAAGGGGAATGAGCTCAAGAGGTTTAGGCTATCAAACAATTTGGTGAGAGAAGCTCTGGATATGCGCGGCATGCATATTCCTACAGAAAAGGAAACCCTAGTACCGGACTACATGAAGAATCGAAGTCTCACCAAACTCAAAGACATGGTATCCATGACGCCTAATATTGCAATACACCTTCGCATGTGCATGCAACACTTTGCTTTCCCAGCGCAGGATAGATTCACCATGCCGCACAAAAAGATTTGGTTTAGCCTGTATCTGGCAGAGACACAGAGCCTCACCATCAACCTACCCCACTGGATAATTGATCAGATACACTTAGCTCACAAACGCTGGCCGCGGAAACAGGTTTTATATGGTTGCTGTGCTCTGACAAGAATCATCTATAGGTGTTTGGCTTATGACATCCCAATCCAACGAGCCCTGATGTGGAATCGGGTAGAGCAGTTTCGAGGCAGGACATCCACTGGACCCCCTTCTAAGAAGATGAGAGGCACGGTCCAAGTCCCATGTGCTCAGCCACGTGGAGCGACCCTAACACCAGAAGTCACCCCGCCACCCCGAAGAGTCCGACCATTCACACTCCGACTTCCAAGACGCAGCACCGATGGTTCCACTTTGATATTTCCTCCCATCCCAACGGATCTCGAATTTCCTAGTGGTGCACCATTGGACGAACTCACTAATGAAGACTTCGAACAACTATTACAAGATGTAGAGCTGGAGGCAGAAGAGGCACAACAAGCGGAAAATGTACAAACGCAGGCCACAACCTCCCAAGCACCTGTCACACCTGTTGAAGTGGAGGAAGAAGATGACGGAGATGAAGAACAGGAGGATGATGAGGAGGAGTATGATCAAGAGCACCAAGAGGAGCAACAAGAAGTGCCAGAACTTGTAGGTGCACCTGCATATACAGCTCAACTACGAAGGCTATACGACACTATCAAAGCAGTACAAGAAAGGCATCAGCTCTCTCTGGTATCAGGTCAAGCTTTGATGCAAGAAATGCTATCAGATGAAGGAGTGGACCAACATTTCATTGACACCCTCAAATTAGTGTCAGACTCCTTAGGAGTTCCAGAGGCTGTCCACACCGCAGTCCGCCAGTCCGTAAGGTATGACAAACGCAGAGTGGACACATTACCACGAGCAGGTAAGACTATCAGGATACCCGTCACAGAACCGGAAGTACCCATTGAGACCACAGCCACCCCCATAACCACCACTGACCTCTCCGCTGAAACCTTCGTTCAGACATCACCCATCTCACCCCAGCATCCTCCATCACCACCTTCCCCGCCCCCGCCACCACCTCCCACCTTGGAAGAAACGACAGTCATCACCTCTACCTCCACTTATAATCCATCCTCATTCAAATCATTCTCATTTCGAGAACCCGCCTCACAAGACACCCTCTTCTCCTTCGTCACCAATCCCTTGTACACTTCGTCCCATCTATCCGCTGAACCCATGACTGGCCATCCCATAATTACCAGCGTAGTTGGAAACCCAGCGCCCACGGAAGGAACCCTGTGTTTCCCGACCTATCCCCCAATACGAGTACCTCCATTCCATAACCCTCACTTCCCAGCTGGCCCCTACACCTCTTTCAACCGGACCTCACCACCCTAATACCCGTCCTTTGTGGAGCAGTTCTTCCGCTCTCCCATGTTTCAAAGGCACCTTCCTCCGATGTTCGCAACGACATCAATTTACACGGACACCACACTCACTTCACCTACCATACCCACCTATATGGTAGCCCCTGCACACACCACCTTGTCTGACCCAATGGACATTTCACCAACCACAGCACCTCTCCCCACGATTTCCCCACCTTCCCCTCCCTTGCCCCCCACCTCACCACTCACATCAGTGGCACACACAGCATTCACTACCCCCTTACCCAATCCCACCTCCTCTGCATTTCAAACTATTTCCCTTGCATCTCATAATGTAAATAGTACGTTCGACACATTACTTCAGTGTGCACATCAGCTACAACAAGACTTCCATCAATTAGAAGAACGCAATGCTACCCTCCAGGCAGAATCTCAACGTCTCCAAGCTAGAGTCACCACTATTGAGGCTGACTACCTGACGCTCCTAGACGAGCATACCACACTACAGCAGGCTCACTCCGAATTGGAATCCAAGGCATCAACTGTAGATGACCAAGCAGTCAAGGAACTAGAAACAGTGCTTCAAGCGCAAATGATATCTAACGCTACACTCAGACGCAACATTGGACTACTAAGAAAGCATATGGCAGCAGCACTAGAAGAGAACAAACGCCTTCAACAACAAAACCAAGATAATTTTGAAGCGGCTATGGAAGGAACCGTAGGAGCAACCATTAGCCCTACCAGATATAGAGCAGTTCCATCAGAAGACATCCGCATCCTACTTGAGGAGCATGCAAATTTCCTGGAGTCATATGAAAAACTAGAGACTGAATGTGCCGATCTAAAGAAACAGTTAGCCAGTGTACCCACTGCTCAACAGGAGCCGGTAATCTTGCAACAATCTACAGAAGAAATGGAGACCCTTCGGAAACAGGTGGCAGAACTCCAAGCACGCCTCCTACCATATGAACGACCACCCTCGCCCATTGAAGAACCAGAACCTGAAACAGTAGTGGAAATCCCCGTCGAGGACAGCTACGAAGAGCCCTACGAGCCTATGCCAACGCCTGGTGGCCGAACTACAGAAGAAGGACAAGACACGTTAGAAATTCAAGTTCCAGATTGGGTCAGAAGGGTCGAGAAAGTGGGTAAGACACATGATGATCGTGTGGCCGTGCAAATGCAATCTCTCACGAATCTGGAAGAAACGGTCCTTCGGTCTTCCTACTTTCAACAATTATCCCATCAACGGTTAATCACAACATCAGAATCGCAATACATGCCTTATTTTGTCTTATTACATGATTATAATGCAGAAGTCAAAAGACATACAGGGAAGGAGCCCACATTCGCTACTCAATTTGAGATAGGGGATTTACCGACCGATGCACGTGCTGGCTCGATTTTCCAACCTAATTGGCGTGCACGTTTACTCACCGATTACCCTGAGATGATGAGTACCTGGGCTACCATGCCACTCTATATCAAGTATAATCCATGCTATTGTCCAGTGGTACGTCGCAGATCCTGGCAAGCATTTGCAATCAAGGTACGCAACAATAAAGAGTGCTCGGCTTGGGTTAACTACCCGTATTTTGCTCCACCTCGAGGACCTCCAACCGTAGCCTACATGATATCAACCATTCGGCACTGGTCCGCACGCCTAAACAATGTACCTGATATAGCAGCGAAAATGTGTATGAAGATATTTGAGCTCATGACCATTGTCTTCAAAACCTTTCGGAATGTCCAAGCTCCATACATCTCCGCTCCTGGATTCGCTCAAGGCAACAAGGATTTAGTCTACGACATGAGCCAAACCCCCTCGGTCACTGTTATCTTTGCTTGGCATGCACGAATCAAGTACTTGCCCGCATGCTTCAAGCAAACATTTGAGGAAATGTTCTCTACGGGCTTCTGGGAATACAATTCCGAAATTTTCATTCCCAGACCCACACATTTGCTACATCTATTCGCAGTAGAACAAGCGATCCATGCAGATCAGTTACGTCTGCCACATCCGGATGTTCCAGGACCAATCGATTGGGATCGTATGATGACAGATTTGGCCAGAGGACTACGCTTACAAGAACATCAGCTTGCCACTCAGGTTGTGGAATATTACATCCAACACCCCCAGCAACAAGGGTCTGTCAGGGACGACAGACGCGAGAGAGGGGGGGGGTGTTGAGAGCAGTATGGGCACCCAAGGACTGACTAGACAAGGAAGCTAGGGAACCCAAGGATTGACGAGACAAGGAAGCCAACGGAGAGAGTCAGAACAAGGTGAAGGAGTAAGTAGACAAAGCAGTCGACGCAAATCTGGCAGATAGGCCCTTCAATTTTTCCAATCTACATCTTTGAACAGTGATTCTTATCACTAACAATCATTGTAAATACCATTTCATATTTTTGTAGCTCCATTTTGTGCAAGCCAAGGAGTCCTTGAGCTTGAGGAGCCTTAGAAGTACCTACATATCAATTTTCGTATTTTTTAGACTCCGTTTCAGCCCTCAAATTGGCCCTGGAACCTAATTTTTAACTAGGCCGGACACTAGGTCTGGACAGGGCCAAAAGCTAGTCAAAAACTATAAAAAGAGCTAGAGAGCTCATTTTTGAGGTTGGATTGTAATTGAAACGAACTTGTAAGAGCATTTTGAAAGTAATCTAAAAGCTCCATTGATTCTTGCTCTTTGTCTTGCCGTGTGTGCGCGTGTGTGTGTGTGTGTGTGCATGCTAGTGTGCTTCTCACTCACGCACTTGAGCCGCCACTTGCTCGAGGTCTTCATACCATCCTCACGTCTTCCCGGATTGACATTAAAGGAGGTGCTACTCATCATTGAGCTACAGTAACGCTACAGACAAATCACCCAGACAGACAGTCTGTGATCTCTCGAATGTCACTGAGCATCTCTTTTCATTGCTTTATAAAAGAATACAACGTGTCTGCGTAACAACCTTTTGCACGTGTGAAACAAGATTTCAGTTATACACTTCCAATCCGGCAGCCGCTAACATGAGTGAACACCTCACTCTTCTCTTTCGTGAAATATACCGACACTTTTCTTGTATGGTCATCAATGAAAGTAACATAAAACCTGCAATGGACCATAGATGTGGTCTTTGCAGGACCCCAAATATCTGTATGTTCTATTTCTAGTATGTTCTCACTAACATGCTTGTCATGTGGAAATGATCCTCTTGACTATTTTCCAAATTGACATGGTGCACATACCTTTTGCATCTCGGCAACCTTGAAATTTGGTAGTCCATGGACAATCTCCTTAGATTGCATCAATTTTAGCCTTTGCAAGTTTGCATGTCCAATCTGTTTGTGCCAGATGTCTATATCAGCAATAATTCCTGCACCTTCTGCAAACATGGCTGCATTCATTTCAGGAATTTTCACATTTAATGTGAACATCCTACCCACTTTGTTTCCTTTGGCAATTAATCTTCCATCCCGTTTGTATTCTTCTACATATAACCCATCATCATTGAACCGGACTTGTAATCCCTAGTCAACCATTTCTCCAACAGAAACCATATTCTTTGTTATATTTGGAACTAGCTTATCACTCATAAGCTGACTTATTCTATCTGTGTTTGTCATTTCTACAGCAACTCACAACACTACGAAACACTACAAGCAACACTTTTTCTTGAACACCATCGCACTATGACATGATAGTTCGATCTCAAAAAAACACAATTTTTGTGTATCAACAATACATGGAATTGTTGGAGTTAGACGTTTGCGAAAGCATGCAAACAACGCAAGGAAGAAGAAGAAGCTTGGAGCTCAACAAAGAATTGTTGGAACAAACCAATCACAAATTGGTGATTATAAAGAACTTGAAGGAAGTCAATGATCAGTTTGAAGTGAAAGAAGTTACTTGAGAAAGTGAAGAAGATTCGAGAATGATAGCTTGTATACATATGTACATTACAGGTGGAAATTCTTGTATTATGAGTATAGATAATCCTTAGGATGATAAGGAGTAATGTAATAGACACGGTATAAGTCTACAACCATATGTATATAAGTCAATGATGTGAAGAAATACGAGAGAGAGTTTTTAGAAGACAAGTGTCATAGAGATAGATGTGTAGAGAGTCTTTCTCAGGAAATTAGCGATGCGTTTTTCTCTGAGTTCTTTCAGTCTGATCATGTGGATTAGAAATCCTTCTGTACACATCTAATCTGGAAGCTAATGAAGCTATATTCAAAGTTTCATGGTCTAATTCCTTTCCTACTGTGAGTCTGATCAATAGGAACATGTGTATGTAAAGTCTGCAGGTAGATCTCTCAGAGTTGCACACTTTTGCGTGTCAATGTTTTGCTTAGATCTCAGTGCACAGTGTAAAGTTTTTGATAAATGAGCATTCAAAATCTAAGTTAGAAGGTAAGGAAGCTATGGCTAAAAGCATTTAGCAAAACGAGATCTGTGCTATGAAAAATCAATCTTAGAAGTTACCTATGTCAAAGTCGCTTATTCAGGAAGACAGTTTCCGACATACTTTTGATCTTAAGGATCAAATTGAAGTTTTAATGATTCTTTTGAAGGACTAATGGTTGATATAATTGCGAAAAGATAGCTTGGAGGTATAAATATCATTAGATTGAAGAAATCTGAAGATATGTGCAGGTAATGAAGTCAATCTTTGAAGTAGACTTCTTGAAGAAGAAAAATTCTCACTCAGAGAATTGTTCATGAATGATTTGGTAAATCAAAGTAACATTTGTGTAAAGTTTGGTCTATAGCTGATATAGAGGTGTTCTTAGATCAGTATAGATCAAGTCTTTGGAGATTAAAAGGTCTCCAACAGTGTTATGAGAGCTGAAGGTGCAATACAAGTGATGTAAAGGCATTGGAAGTCTCGACTGCTGCAGATATTAAAGTTCTTTCTAGTCGAAGGTGGAAAAGGATAAATTCTTGAAGATAACCTGCAGAAGTACAAAGCACGAGTTCGAAAGATCAAGAAAGATTGAAGCCTCATATCAAAGGCACATTTTACTATTATAAATCATAGCAATTGCAGAAATAGAAGATCAAGGATGGGAGAAAGCTTGCAGATTGATAAGCTAGATAGGGAGAACTATCCAGCTTGGTCCATGAGGATGGAGGCACACCCCATGAGCAAAGATTTGATGGCATTCATTACAGGAGAAGAAGAAAAGCCACTCAAGAGGTTGAGATCAGATGGAGGGGGAGAGTATTTTTCAAAAGAGTTTGATGATTATTTGTGGAATGTAGGTATAAAAAGAGAAGTAACTTGCAGGTACTCCCCTCAACAAAATGGAGTTGCAGAGAGAAGAAATAGAACTCTTATAGAGTTTGCAAGAGCAATGATGAAGGAAAAGAATTGTCCAAATTACTTATGGGCAAAAGCTATCAACACTGCAACATACCTTGTGAATAGGTTACCTTGTAAAGCATTGGAGGGAAGAACTCCTTATGAAGCATGGTGGGGTAAGAAACCTACTCTTGATCATTGTAAGGTATTTGGATGTTTAGCATATGCTTATGTTCCTTCACAATTGAGACATAAGCTAGAACCCAAAGCGGAGAAGTATGTGTTTATTGGGTATGATGATAGACAAATGAGTTATAGATTGTGGAGTCCATCTACAAAGCAATTTCTTGTTACCAAAGATGTTACATTTGATGAGCAAAGCACATGGTATATAGGGTCAACAAATGAGTATGCAGGTGTTGAAGAAATACAAAGGAAAGGAAAGGCAAAAGTAAATGTGTATGAAGAAGATATTGATGATGTTGATTGTAAAAAAAAAATGCAGGATAATGTTGAAGATGGGCCAAGATTTGATCCAGAATCAAATGTGGCTGAGACTTCAAGAAGTGCAGCGCAAGGGAAAGGAAAGAGCCTATCAGGTATAGCTATGACACATCTTTCTTAACAACAAAAGATTATGCTTACATTGTGAAGATAGAAGAGGATCCAATCACATATGAAGAAGCTAAAGGTAAACAGAATTGGGAGAAGGCAATGCAAGAAGAGTATGATGCTCTACTTGAAAATGAAACATGGGAATTAGTGCCAAGACCAAAGAATCAGAAGGTCATTGGATGTAAGTGGGTGTATAAAACAAAAAGGTTTGCAGATGGTAAGGTGTCTAGATACGAGGCTAGACTTGTGGTCAAAGGTTATGCCCAGTCTTATGGGGTAGATTATGATGAAACCTTTAGTCCTGTTGCTAAAATGTCTACAATTAGATCATTGATTGCTATTGCTGCTTGTAAAGGATGGAAGTTATCACAATTAGATGTGAATAATGCATTTCTGAATGGATACATTGCAGATGAAGTGTACATGGAGCAACCAAAAGGCTTCATGGATTCAATTGGATCAGATTATGTGTGTAAGCTCAAGAGAGCTTTGTATGGGTTGAAGCAGGCCCCAAGAGCATGGAATTACAGGCTTGTTAAGTTCTTAAATGAATGTGGATTTCAAGCATCAAAGGCAGATAGTAGCTTGCTAGTGAAGGCAAGTGAAGATGGATACATATACATGTGTATTTATGTTGATGATATTATTGTCATAGGTACAGATGCTCAAGGAATCAAGGAGCTTAAGAAACAAATAGAGAAGGAGTTCAAGATAAGTGATTTGGGAAACTTATCTTATTTCTTGGGAATGTAGATTGTATATACTCAACATGGAGTATATGTTACACAAGAGAGATACTTGAAGAATCTTTTGGTCAAGTTTAACATGGAGGACTGCAAGTCTTCAACCACGTAATTGGAGGTAAATCATAAGTTGAGTAGGTATGGAGGTGAAGAATTCAATGACATGAAGAAATATTAGAGTTTGGTAGGTAGTTTAATCTATGCTACCTTGACAAGGCCAGATCTATCATATGCAGTAGGTGTGTTATCACAATTTATGCATTGTCCAAAGAAGACTCATTGGATTGCAGCTCAAAGGATACTCATATATATTAAAGGAACCCTAAGTGAAGGTCTGTATTATCGATTTACTTTGATACAAGAATCAAAATATTTAGTTGATGCAGATTGGGCAGGTGATTGAGATGATAGAAGGTCTACTCCTGTGTATCTTTGTTATATTGGAGATAAGTTAGTTTCTTGGTGCTCAAAGAAGCAACATATAGTTGCCTTGTCATCCACAGAAGCTGAATATAAAGGAATGGTAGAGGCTACAAAAGAAGTGATATGGTTAAAAACCTTGTGGAAGAGTTTTGGGAACTGATTAGAGTACTCCAATTATTTTTGGAGATAATATGAGTTCATTGTATTTGGCATCTAATCTTGTTTTCATGTCAGGACTAAGAATATAGAGATTCAGTATCATTTCTTGAGGGAAAAGGTACTTGACAAAGAGATTGAAGTGATGTATACTCCAACAAAAGAACAAGTTGCAGATATGATGACAAAAAGCTTGGATGGACCTAAGCTACAGAGATTCAAAGAGATGGCAGGAGTGAAGAAGAATGGAATAATCACAATTAGTGATTGAGGGGGAGCTGTTGGAACAAACCAATCACAAATTTTGATTATAAAGAACTTGAAGGAAATCAATGATCAGTTTGAAGTGAAAGAAGTTACGTGAGAAAGTGAAGAAGATTTCAGAATGATAGCTTGTATACATATGTACATTATAGGTGGAAATTCTTGTATTATGAGTATAGATAATCCTTAGGATGATAAGGAGTAATGTTAGAGACACGGGATAAGTCTAGAACCATATGTATATAAGTCAATGATGTGAAGAAATACGAGAGAGAGTCTTTAGAAGACAAGTGTCATAGAGATAGATGTGTAGAGAGTCTTTCTCAGGAAATTAGCGACGAGTTTTTCTCTGAGTTCTCTCGGTCTCATCATGTGGATCAGAAATCCTTTTGTACACATCTAATCTGGAAGCTAATGAAGCTATATTCAAAGTTTCGTGGTCTAATTCCTTTCCTACTATGAGTATGATCAATAGGAACATGTGTATGTAAAGTCCGCAGGTAGATCTCTCAGAGTTGCGCACTTTTGCATGTCAATGTTTTGCTTAGATCTAAGTGCACAGTGTAAAGTTTTTGATAAGTGAGCATTCAAAATCTAAGTTAGAAGGTAAGGAAGCTATGGCTAAAAGCATTTAGCAAAACGGGATCTGTGCTGTGAAAAAACAATCTTAGAAGTTACCTATGCCAAAGTCGCTTATTCAAGAAGACAGTTTTCGACATACTTTTGATCTTAAGGATCAAATTGAAGTTTTAATGATTCTTTTGAAGGACTAATGGTTGATATAATTGTGCAAAGGTAGCTTGGAGGTATAAATATCATTAGATTGAAGAAATCTGAAGATATGTGCAGGTAATGAAGTCAATGTTCGAAGCAGACTTCTTGAAGAAGAAAAATTCTCACTCAGAGAATTGTTCATGAATGATTTGGTAAATCAAAGTAACGTTTGTGTAAAGTTTGGTCTATAACTGATATAGAGGTGTTCTTAGATCAGTATAGATCAAGTCTTTGGAGATTAAAAGGTCTCCAACAAGAATACTGAATGTATTAGTAGAGAATGTACAAAGTTAAGTAGCCCATTAGGGCAATAGGGGTATATACAAGCCGGGGGAAAAAACCTCCTAAAGAGGGAAAAAAGTGCCCTAGTGGTCCTAGTGTGTTCACACACATCACTACCTAAATATATCAACAAATCCCCCCTAGGAGTGATGCGGTGAACAAGGAGCTAGCATTCATGTATAAGGAAGCACCAAGCTATGTGGAAATCACTCCACAAAAGGAAGTAAGCCCAAAGCTTTGTGGAAAGCTTCAAACTTCTCCCTAGGTAGGGACTTCATGAAAAGTACTGCAATGTTCTCCTGCATGGGCACATATGCCAAGCTGATCTCCCCAATAGAGAACCTCTCCTTGACATAATGATAATGCACCTCAATGTGCTTAGTGCTAGCATGGAACACAGGGTTCCTCGCGACTCCCAATGCACTGTCAGTGAAGATGGTGGTGGTAGAAGACTAACCAACACCCAAATCATCCATAAGGTGTATGAGCCACACACAGTCAATAGTCGTTGTGAAAGCTACCCTATACTCAGCCTCACAACTGGAAGTGGCCACAGTAGGCTGGTTCTTGCTCAACCGAGATATACATGAGCTACCAAGCATGAAGCAAAAGCCACTAGTGGACACACGAGTGTCGTAGCATAAACTTGCTCATCTATGAGACAACAAACTGAATATCTAGCAGAGTAACGCATAAGTAAATCAAGCATCCAACAACATGCTGATAGAGAATAACATCAAATGCATTTTTAGTCCACCATCAATGTGCATAAACTGAATGTCCAAATAATGATGCAAATGCCCCAAATTAGACATCATAAATGAAGCATGTAAATCAGCCTTAAAATCAGCAATATGCCTCTCATGAGGACCAGTGAGCAGCATGTCATCAACATAAACCACAATGATCAGAAGTACATCATTAGCCTGCTTAACATATAAGGTGCTTTCAGTTGGACCGTTCTCAAAACCATGTGCAATGAGATAGGCATGCATCTTTTCATACCAAGCACGTGGTGCTTGCTTTAAACCATATAAAGCCTTTCTTAACCTGCACACTTGGTTTTCATGCCCTTTCTGCACAAAGCCACGGGGCTGAAAAACATACATTTCTTCATGCAAGTCACCATTTAGAAATGTTGTTTTAATGTCCAATTGATGTACATTCCAACCATGATGAGCTGCAAGTGCATAGACGCTACGAACAGTAGTCATTAGGCATGTAGGTGCAAAGGTTTCATCAAAATCAATGCCTCTTTCTTGCGCATAACCCTTTACAACAAGCCTAGCCTTATACCTATCAATTGTTCCATGAGGGTTATGCTTTAGCTTGTAAACCCACTTAGTGCCAATGGCCTTCTTGCTAGGAGGCAAGTCACATAAAGGTCAAGTACCATTCTTCATTATAGCATCATATTTAGATTGCATAGCAACCATCCAATTTTTTGAATTTTGTGCTTCATCAAACGAAACAGGCTCATTCTCATCACAGAGACTAGATGTAGCCATAGCATAGCAATCTCATGCAAAAGAGGCACTATGAGAGCCTGGACGAGTATGATATGACAAAGGTGAATCTAATTTGCTGTCACACAAAGTCTGCACCAACCATTTTGACATAGTATTTGCCTCCTCAATATCAACTCTCTCATCAACAAGTGCATCATGTAAATCTGCATAAAAAATGGGATGATCTGCATAATCACATGAAACCTGCAAAGGCTAAGAAGTTGCCTCATTAGGACTGACACTAGACTGTCCACCTCTAAAAAGAGGGAACAAAGTATTATACATGTCTTTGGAGCTAACAAATGTCTCCTTACTACATGAAAGCAATGGTTGAATAGCATCTTCCACAAAAACAACATCACGGCTAACCAGAATGTGTTTAATTTGTGGATGATATAGACGATAGCCTTTACTTTCATAACTGTACCCAACAAAAATACATTTTACTGCTTTATCACCAATTCTCTACGATGTTGTTCAAGCACTAATGCATATGCCAGACAACCAAAAACATGCAAATGAGCAATAGATGGCTTGCGATCATGCCAATCCTCATATGGAGTGATAGACTGCAACGCTTTAGTGGGACACCTGTTAAGTACATATGCTGCACACATGACGGCCTCAAGTCAGAAACTATGTGGTAAAGCCTGACTCTTGACCATACACCTCGCCATCTCCATGAGTGACCTATTCTTTTTTTCAGCAACTCCATTCTGTTGAGGTGTATATGGCACTGTATACTAGTGGTTTATCCCATGTTTAGCCAGAAATGCATTAAAATTAGAAGACATATATTCCCCCCCTTGATCAGAACGGAGGGTGCCCATTTTACATGCTGACAAATTTTCAGCCAAAACCAAAAACTTTTTGAAGCACATGAACACTTGGGACTTTGGCTTCAATGGATATACCCATGCATGCCTAGAAAACTCATGGATGAAAGTCACAAAGTAAAGATAATTTCCAAAAGAAGGTGTCTGCATAGGACCAGAGACATCACTATGTACAAGCTGCAATTTTTGAGTAGCCGGAACTGAACCATCTTTTGGAAAGGAGGAATGATGCATTTTGCCCAAAATATACCCTTCACAAACATGTTTTCCAGGTGCCTCAAGTTTGGGCAAAGAGGACACCATTTCAGATTTCTGGAGGCATAGAAAACTAGCAAAATTTAGATGAACAAAGCATGCATGCCAAAGCTTTGCATCTAACATAGCATGAGAATCATGTACTACACATGCCGAATCATTTACAGATCTTTCATAGTCTATGAGCTTATACAACCCACGACATAAAATGCCAAAAGCAATAATCACGTCGCCATTTGATAGATCATGAACAGTACATCTGTCATCAACAAATTTCACAACCAAGCCAATCGTGGCTAATGCACAAACTGATATTAGATTTTTCTTGATCCTTGCACAAACAAAGCATCTGACAAAGTGAAAGAAATACCATCAGTAGTAGTCAAAATGATCTTACCAACTCCCATAACAGGATAAGAGGAGTTGTATTAGAGTAATCTTTTGTTGCCATTTGTTTGCGAACTCACACACACAGAGATGTGTCTAATCGAACCTCCCAGCCACATCCGAGCATGAGATTCGTACATCCAATGATACTCTCCCCTCTTCTACCCATCAAATAAAACAATCCTCCTCATGGAGCCATGTGTCACAAAGCCATAATGCAACAATTCCTTCCCCTTTAAAGCATTTTTGTCCTCGAAAATGTACATGAATGTTCATAATGGTAGAAGAAAGTGCTCAGACTCCCCTGAACCCCATGTATTCTATGTACATGGTCATCTCTATGTGTTGTTTCCCCGTATCCTTACCCTTAAGAAGTCTCATATGAGATCATCTCAAAGGTGGGAAACCATTTGAGTGGTGCTTACTATCTCGCATATACACTCAACTTCCAAATTATCACTCCCATAACATATAACATCACCAAAATGACCTAAGTCCATATGATGTATCCTCTATGGAGTAACAATATAAAAAGCAAGTGTAAAGTGCCAAGCATATAGGCTTGAACATATCATAGTGGAGATAATAAACCATAGAATCCAGTGAAATATAGAACACAATCCCATAACAAGTGACTCCAAACCCATCTAGGACTAAATGATAGATTGCCCTCATAACACTCCATGTCTTCCTAACCTTGAGCATGCTCACAAGTAATAGTTTACTTTTAACTACCTTGTGACTATGCGATTCCATAATCTAGCTCATATATAATAATTTCTTGATAGTAAAATGCAATATCTACATTTCACCAACCAAGAAGTCTCTGGTTTGTCATCCTTTACCATTGGACTAAGTCCTATTGGAAGAGCATCTATTGGCACTAGTGAAAACTCTAAAATTTTCTCTTCCTTTAGTTTGCCATATGAATGCAAAAAGCATTCCCATTGAGATTCAGATAACCCTTAAGTACCCATCCTCCTAACTGATCTTTACACATCATGCTCATGATGTGACACTAGCTAAGAGTTTGTTACCCCAATATGTTAGATATATCCTTATCTCCTAGACACTCTAAAGAGAAGAGTCATACCCAACTCCAAGTCTCACTCTGACATTAACTAGATCATCATCTAGTCAAGGACCATCACTAGAAATAAACATAACTACTACTCTCTAGAGTCTCCATGTGGAACTTGACCTAACTCGTAGGATTACCCGATCTCCCTCTTGTCTTTGATAGAAGAGTGCCACTCCTATCTAAACAATCTAAAAGTCAGGAAAGTGAAACTCTCTCTTTCTCTCTCTATTCAATCTCTTCTAAGGAAAAGAGCTCTAGCAGTGGAACCTATTCTACTTTCCCTTCCCCTTTGAAAAGATTCTATTGAATCCATTTACTCTGCTCATAACTGAGAACATGTACATAAGTTCTCCATATTTTCCTTGAAAAATAGTGAAGAAAGAGACTCCCATGTGAAGGAAAATTACATTAAAAAGTAGAATAAATTAATTCCTTCTGAAAGAAAGACTAAGGTATGTTTCCCAAACACCTCTTTTGTCTAAAGGAAACATACTCTATTCTTCTCTTATGAAGAAATCATGTTTTCCTTTCCTTCTTTCTCTCTCAAAGAGTAGGAGCTAAAGTGAGACCACTGAGCTAAAGTGAGATCTCCCATCGATCTCTAAGCTGATTCCCACTTTCTCCTTTCCCTAAAAGAGAAATGCATTAATTTATTTAGTCCTCTCTTCCATAACTAATGCATAATTGCTCATTACTTACATTCTTGTGAAGGTGAAGAGCAAATATCCCCTAACTAATGAATGTGTATGAAGTGAAGAGTGGAGAAAATAAATTCCTTATAAGGGTCAAAGCCCTCTGCTAAAATGGTCAACCATGATATGACATGATACCATAAACACATGTGTATCCATACTAAAGATCTATCTCTCTCAACCATCCTCTATGCATGGATCCATACGATCCAATCGAAATAATGAAATTATCCTTCTTGAAAAACTTGGAAATGAGTATGTGATACCAATGGTGATAAAATCACCCATCACATTCTCTATTGGAAGAATAAATCTTCCCTAAACTATGAAGGATAACTCCCAACCATAAGGAGATGTCTACTAAGATCTCTCCTCTAATCTAGTGAGACATGATGCCATGAATGATGAGTCCTTTTCTTCCTGGCCATAGAAGAAGAGTGCTCAAAGGGAAGTCATTTCCACCGTCCCATACCAGTGGAACCTTCTTCCAATTCACGATGTCATAACTACATTAAACCGATATATATATTCCATATATATGTGATGGAACATATAGGTGGACTCTAATGAATCCCATATCCTACAGTCATGTCAGTGGACTCAAATGAGTTCCATGTCCTTGAACTAGTTAGTTTGGTTCTAGTCAATATGTGACAATGGATATCCCTTTCTTTTCCAAACTAACTTGTTTCTAAGTACCAAGACTGAGCTTAGGTACCTCTCTATAGATCCCGATATACATATATGTATTGGGTATGCCAACTATTTTGTACTAAGGGATCTATGCTCTAAGTCATAGAGCTAGTGCCATGCCTGTGGCCTTCCTAACCATCACTCGAATCACATAAGCACCCATCGATGCTATCTCATGAAACCCATCTCTGTGATCCCATCTAATTGGTTTCTTTAGGAGTGTAGCAGAAATGTTTCACTACTTGCTCAAGTGATGTGCATGAGTGAAACTAGTCACTCTGGGTATTCATCATAATACCCCATAGTCTCCTAATCATCATGTGAGACTCTTTTGAAGATAAGTAAATCTTCACTACATTGGAGAGTATCATATATGTATCTCACGTGCCTATATGCAACTTCCTATAACCTATAGGATTGCTTGTGCACATTCCCAATGGTGAAGGTATAGATCCTTCCCCTTAGCAATCCTATGGTCTAAACTCCATAATAATTATGTTTAGGGATCATGTTACTACTGAAGTTGCCCTATGTATACTACTATGATGGTCCTAAGTCCATCAAATACATGCTTACAAGCATGTTAACACCTTACTGATGTTTGCAGAAAAGGCACGTTACCATGCCGTAACATGCTTACCTAAAGGTAAGTGTGCATATAACGCCATGAGGTGGGAAAACTTTCGACAGCATTTCCCCAAGAAATCCAATCCTAAAATTTGTAACCATAAACTCAATGGCACATAGGCCATCCAACAACATAGGGATTGATAGGCCCATGGCATGCATGCCATAAACTCATACATGGACTCCATAACCTGCAAAAACATAAAAAAAATGCTAGCAATAATTCTCTTTGTTGCATAACCATGTAATTCCTGCAATCATCTTTCGTGCAAACAATCAAAAAGTGTAATTCTTCCATGTTGATCCATACTTTTAGAATTGAAACAATGATCAAATTGGATATATGCACTCCAATCAATGCATGTACATACAGAACATGCCATAGCATAAAGGAAGACACCTGAAAAATATAAAGCATATGTCTCTAAATGATTTGGTATTGGATCCAATACCAAATCATTTAGAGACATATGCTTTATATTTTCAGGTGTCTTCCTTTATGCTATGGCATGTTCTGTATGTACATGCATTGATTGGAGTGCATATATCCAATTTGATCATTGTTTCAATTCTAAAAGTATGGATCAACATGGAAGAATTACACTTTTTGATTGTTTGCACGAAAGATGATTGCAGGAATTACATGGTTATGCAACAAAGAGAATTATTGCTAGCATTTTTTTTTATGTTTTTGCAGGTTATGGAGTCCATGTATGAGTTTATGGCATGCATGCCATGGGCCTATCAATCCCTATGTTGTTGGATGGCCTATGTGCCATTGAGTTTATGGTTACAAATTTTTAGGATTGGATTTCTTGGGGAAATGCTGTCGAAAGTTTTCCCACCTCATGGCGTTATATGCACACTTACCTTTAGGTAAGCATGTTACGGCATGGTAACGTGCCTTTTCTGCAAACATCAGTAAGGTGTTAACATGCTTGTAAGCATGTATTTGATGGACTTAGGACCATCATAGTAGTATACATAGGGCAACTTCAGTAGTAACATGATCCCTAAACATAATTATTATGGAGTTTAGACCATAGGATTGCTAAGGGGAAGGATCTATACCTTCACCATTGGGAATGTGCACAAGCAATCCTATAGGTTATAGGAAGTTGCATATAGGCACGTGAGATACATATATGATACTCTCCAATGTAGTGAAGATTTACTTATCTTCAAAAGAGGTCTCACATGATGATTAGGAGACTATGGGGTATTATGATGAATACCCAGAGTGACTAGTTTCACTCATGCACATCACTTGAGCAAGTAGTGAAACATTTCTGCTACACTCCTAAAGAAACCAATTAGATGGGATCACAGAGATGGGTTTCATGAGATAGCATCGATGGGTGCTTATGTGATTCGAGTGATGGTTAGGAAGGCCACAGGCATGGCACTAGCTCTATGACTTAGAGCATAGATCCCTTAGTACAAAATAGTTGGCATACCCAATACATATATGTATATCGGGATCTATAGAGAGGTACCTAAGCTCAGTCTTGGTACTTAGAAACAAGTTAGTTTGGAAAAGAAAGGGATATCCATTGTCACATATTGACTAGAACCAAACTAACTAGTTCAAGGACATGGAACTCATTTGAGTCCACTGACATGACTGTAGGATATGGGATTCATTAGAGTCCACCTATATGTTCCATCACATATATATGGAATATATATATTCGGTTTAATGTAGTTATGACATCGTGAATTGGAAGAAGGTTCCACTGGTATGGGACGGTGGAAATGACTTCCCTTTGAGCACTCTTCTTCTATGGCCAGGAAGAAAGGACTCATCATTCATGGCATCATGTCTCACTAGATTAGAGGAGAGATCTTAGTAGACATCTCCTTATGGTTGGGAGTTATCCTTCATAGTTTAGGGAAGATTTATTCTTCCAATAGAGAATGTGATGGGTGATTTTATCACCATTGGTATCACATACTCATTTCCAAGTTTTCAAGAAGGATAATTTCATTATTTCGATTGGATCGTATGGATCCATGCATAGAGGATGGTTGAGAGAGATAGATCTTTAGTATGGATACACATGTGTTTATGGTATCATGTCATATCATGGTTGACCATTTTAGCAGAGGGCTTTGACCCTTATAAGGAATTTATTTTCTCCACTCTTCACTTCATACACATTCATTAGTTAGGGGATATTTTGCTCTTCACCTTCACAAGAATGTAAGTAATGAGCAATTATGCATTAGTTATGGAAGAGAGGACTAAATAAATTAATGCATTTCTCTTTAGGGAAAGGAGAAAGTGGGAATCAGCTTAGAGATCGATGGGAGATCTCACTTTAGCTCAGTGGTCTCACTTTAGCTCCTACTCTTTGAGAGAGAAAGAAGGAAAGGAAAACATGATTTCTTCATAAGAGAAGAATAGAGTATGTTTCCTTTAGACAAAAGAGGTGTTTGGGAACATACCTTAGTCTTTCTTTCAGAAGGAATTAATTTATTCTACTTTTTAATGTAATTGTCCTTCACATGGGAGTCTCTTTCTTCACTATTTTTCAAGGAAAATATGGAGAACTTATGGTACATGTTCTCAGTTATGAGCAGAGTAAATGGATTCAATAGAATCTTTTTCAAAGGGGTAAGGGGAAAGTAGAATAGGTTCCACTGCTAGAGCTCTTTTCCTTAGAAGAGATTGAATAGAGAGAGAAAGAGAGAGTTTCACTTTCTGACTTTTAGATGTTTAGATAGGAGTGGCACTCTTCTATCAAAGACAAGAGGGAGATCGGGTAATCCTACGAGTTAGGTCAAGTTCCACATGGAGACTCTAGAGAGTAGTAGTTATGTTATTTCTAGTGATGGTCCTTGACTAGATGATGATCTAGTTAATGTCAGAGTGAGACTTGGAGTTGGGTATGACTCTTCTCTTTAGAGTGTCTAGGAGATAAGGATATATCTAACATATTGGGGTAACAAACTCTTAGCTAGTGTCACATCATGAGCATGATGTGTAAAGATCAGTTAGGAGGATGGGTACTTAAGGGTTATCTGAATCTCAATGGGAATGCTTTTTGCATTCATATGGCAAACTAAAGGAAGAGAAAATTTTAGAGTTTTCACTAGTGCCAATAGATGCTCTTCCAATAGGACTTTAGTCCAATGGTAAAGGATGACAAACCAGAGACTTCTTGGTTGGTGAATGTAGATATTGCATTTTACTATCAAGAAATTATTATATATGAGCTAGATTATGGAATCGCATAGTCACAAGGTAGTTAAAAGTAAAACTATTACTTGTGAGCATGCTCAAGGTTAGGAAGACATTGGAGTGTTATGAGGGCAATCTATCATTTAGTCCTAGATGGGTTTGGAGTCACTTGTTATGGGATTGTGTTCTATATTTCACTGGATTCTATGGTTTATTATCTCCACTATGATATGTTCAAGCCTATATGCTTGGCACTTTACACTTGCTTTTTATATTGTTACTCCATAGAGGATACATCATATGGACTTAGGTCATTTTGGTGATGTTATATTTTATGGAGTGATAATTTGGAAGTTGAGTGTATATGCGAGATAGTAAGCACCACTCAATGGTTTCCCACCTTTGAGATGATCTCATATGAGACTTCTTAAGGGTAAGGATACGGGGAAACAACACATAGAGATGACCATGTACATAGAATACATGGGGTTCAGGGGAGTCTGAGCACTTTCTTCTACCATTATGAACATTTCATGTACATTTTCGAGGACAAAAATGCTTTAAAGGGGAAGGAATTGTTGCATTATGGCTTTGTGACACATGGCTCCATGAGGAGGATTGTTTTATTTGATGGGTAGAAGAGGGGAGAGTATCATTGGATGTACGAATCTCATGCTCGGATGTGGCTGGGAGGTTCGATTAGACACATCTCTGTGTGTGTGAGTTCGCAAACAAATGGCAACAAAAGATTACTCTAATACAACTCCTCTTATCCTGTTATGGGAGTTGGTAAGATCATTTTGACTACTACTGATGGTATTCTTTCACTTTGTCAGATGCTTTGTTTGTGCCAAGGATCAAGAAAAATCTAATATCAGTTTGTGCATTAGCCACGATTGGCTTGGTGTGAAATTTGTTGATGACAGATGTACTGTTCATGATCTATCAAATGGCGACGTGATTATTGCTTTTGGCATTTTATGTCGTGGGTTGTATAAGCTCATAGACTATGAAAGATCTGTAAATGATTCGGCATGTGTAGTACATGATTCTCATGCTATGTTTAGATGCAAAGCTTTGGCATGCATGCTTTGTTCATCTAAATTTTTGCTAGTTTTCTATGCCTCCAGAAATCTGAAATGGTGTCCTCTTTGCCCAAACTTGAGGCACCTGGAAAACATGTTTGTGAAGGGTATATTTTGGCAAAATGCATCATTCCTCCTTTCCAAAAGATGGTTCAGTTCGGCTACTCAAAAATTGCAGCTTGTACATAGTGATGTCTCTGGTCCTATGCAGACACCCTTCTTTTGGAAATTATCTTTACTTTGTGACTTTCATCCATGATTTTTTCTAGGCATGCATGGTATATCCATTGAAGCCAAAGTCCCAAGTGTTCATGTGCTTCAAAAAGTTTTTTGGTTTTGGCTGAAAATTTGTCAGCATGTAAATGGGCACCCTCCGTTCTGATCAAGGGGGGGAATATATGTCTTCTAATTTTTAATGCATTTCTGGCTAAACATGGGATAAACCACTAGTATACAGTGCCATATACACCTCAACAGAATGGAGTTGCTGAAAAAAAGAATAGGTCACTCATGGAGATGGCGAGGTGTATGGTCAAGAGTCAGGCTTTACCACATAGTTTCTAGACTTGAGGCCGTCATGTGTGCAGCATATGTACTTAACAGGTGTCCCACTAAAGCGTTGCAGTCTATCACTCCATATGAGGATTGGCATGATCGCAAGCCATCTATTGCTCATTTGCATGTTTTGGTTGTCTGGCATATGCATTAGTGCTTGAACAACATCGTAGAGAATTGGTGATAAAGCAGTAAATGTATTTTTGTTGGGTACAGTTATGAAAGTAAAGGCTATCGTCTATATCATCCACAAATTAAACACATTCTGGTTAGCCGTGATGTTGTTTTTGTGGAAGATGCTATTCAACCATTGCTTTCATGTAGTAAGGAGACATTGTTAGCTCCAAAGACATGTATAATACTTTGTTCCCTCTTTTTAGAGGTGGACAGTCTAGTGTCAGTCCTAATGAGGCAACTTCTTAGCCTTTGCAGGTTTCATGTGATTATGCAGATCATCCCATTTTTTATGCAGATTTACATGATGCACTTGTTGATGAGAGAGTTGATATTGAGGAGGCAAATACTATGTCAAATGGTTGGTGCAGACTTTGTGTGACAGCAAATTAGATTCACCTTTGTCATATCATACTCGTCCAGGCTCTCATAGTGCCTCTTTTGCATGAGATTGCTATGGCTATGGCTACATCTAGTCTCTGTGATGAGAATGAGCCTGTTTCGTTTGATGAAGCACAAATTCAAAAAATTGGATGGTTGCTATGCAATCTAAATATGATGCTATAATGAAGAATGGTACTTGACCTTTATGTGACTTGCCTCCTAGCAAGAAGGCCATTGGCACTAAGTGGGTTTACAAGCTAAAGCATAACCCTCATGGAACAATTGATAGGTATAAGGCTAGGCTTGTTGTAAAGGGTTATGCGCAAGAAAGAGGCATTGATTTTGATGAAACCTTTGCACCTACATGCCTAATGACTATCTGTTCGTAGCGTCTATGCACTTGCAGCTCATCATGGTTGGAATGTACATCAATTGGACATTAAAACAACATTTCTAAATGGTGACTTGCATGAAGAAATGTATGTTTTTCAGCCCCGTGGCTTTGTGCAGAAAGGGCATGAAAACCAAGTGTGCAGGTTAAGAAAGGCTTTATATGGTTTAAAGCAAGCACACGTGCTTGGTATGAAAAGATGCATGCCTATCTCATTGCACATGGTTTTGAGAACGGTCCAACTGAAAGCACCTTATATGTTAAGCAGGCTAATGATGTACTTCTGATCATTGTGGTTTATGTTGATGACATGCTGCTCACTGGTCCTCATGAGAGGCATATTGCTGATTTTAAGGCTGATTTACATGCTTCATTTATGATGTCTAATTTGGGCATTTGCATCATTATTTGGACATTCAGTTTATGCACATTGATGGTGGACTAAAAATGCATTTGATGTTATTCTCTATCAGCATGTTGTTGGATGCTTGATTTACTTATGCGTTACTCTGCTAGATATTCAGTTTGTTGTCTCATAGATGAGCAAGTTTATGCTACGACACTCGTGTGTCCACTAGTGGCTTTTGCTTCATGCTTGGTAGCTCATGTATATCTCGGTTGAGCAAGACCCAGCCTACTGTGGCCACTTCCAGTTGTGAGGCTGAGTATAGGGTAGCTTCACAACGACTATTGACTGTGTGTGGCTCATACACCTTATGGATGATTTGGGTGTTGGTTAGTCTTCTACCACCACCATCTTCACTGACAGTGCATTGGGAGTCGCGAGGAACCCTGTGTTCCATGCTAGCACTAAGCACATTGAGGTGCATTATCATTATGTCAAGGAGAGGTTCTCTATTGGGGAGATCAGCTTGGCATATGTGCCCATGCAGGAGAACATTGCAGTACTTTTCATGAAGTCCCTACCTAGGGAGAAGTTTGAAGCTTTCCACAAAGCTTTGGGCTTACTTCCTTTTGTGGAGTGATTTCCCATAGCTTGGTGCTTCCTTATACATGAATGCTAGCTCCTTGTTCACCGCATCACTCCTAGGGGGGATTTGTTGATATATTTAGGTAGTGATGTGTGTGAACACACTAGGACCACTAGGGCACTTTTTTCCCTCTTTAGGAGGTTTTTCCCCCGGCTTGTATATACCCCTATTGCCTAATGGGCTACTTAACTTTGTACATTCTCTACTAATACATTCAGTATTCTTGTTGGAGACCTTTTAATCTCCAAAGACTTGATCTATACTGATCTAAGAACACCTCTATATCAGTTATAGACCAAACTTTACACAAACGTTACTTTGATTTACCAAATCATTCATGAACAATTCTCTGAGTGAGAATTTTTCTTCTTCAAGAAGTCTGCTTCGAACATTGACTTCATTACCTGCACATATCTTCAGATTTCTTCAATCTAATGATATTTATACCTCCAAGCTACCTTTGCACAATTATATCAACCATTAGTCCTTCAAAAGAATCATTAAAACTTCAATTTGATCCTTAAGATCAAAAGTATGTCGAAAACTGTCTTCTTGAATAAGCGACTTTGGCATAGGTAACTTCTAAGATTGTTTTTTCACAGCACAGATCCCGTTTTGCTAATGCTTTTAGCCATAGCTTCCTTACCTTCTAACTTAGATTTTGAATGCTCACTTATCAAAAACTTTACACTGTGCACTTAGATCTAAGCAAAACATTGACATGCAAAAGTGCGCAACTCTGAGAGATCTACCGCGGACTTTACATACACATGTTCCTATTGATCATACTCATAGTAGGAAAGGAATTAGACCACGAAACTTTGAATATAGCTTCATTAGCTTCCAGATTAGATGTGTACAAAAGGATTTCTGATCCACTGATGAGACCGAGAGAACTCAGAGAAAAACTCGTCGCTAATTTCCTGAGAAAGACTCTCTACACATCTATCTCTATGACACTTGTCTTCTAAAGACTCTCTCTCGTATTTCTTCACATCATTGACTTATATACATATGGTTCTAGACTTATCCCGTGTCTCTAACATTACTCCTTATCATCCTAAGGATTATCTATACTCATAATACAAGAATTTCCACCTATAATGTACATATGTATACAAGCTATC